>OVAN01000115.1:0-89946 GCA_900406275.1 Anastatica hierochuntica | reverse complement strand
GCATAATTTATCAAAACATACACAATCTTCGTATTACATTGTTTACCCAAAATTTTTAAACATAAGATTTTTAAATGAACCACTTTAAAAATATTGTAATATTAACTACCATAATTGTTTAATTACGTATTTGTACACATTTATTACTTAGAAACAAATTCTAATATACTATAATCTCGCGTTTGCGCGCGGGTCAAAATCTAGTGTATAATAATTTTGAGTACTTTCTTCAAATTTCATCAAAACAAATTACAAATTTTGTGGATTACGGCAGACAATTATACAATTTTATAGGATTTTTTTTAAATAACCATTATTATGTTTTGCATTTACTATTTTGTGTTAGGGTTTAATGACTTTTATGAGTTTAAAATTTAAATTTTGTTTTGAGTTTACTAATTTGTGTTAGGGTTTAATTTAGGCTTTAAGGCCTTAATGTTACTTTATAAAGTGAGGGTTTATTTTTGATGGTTGCAAATCTACTTTTATTTTTGTGTTATTTCTCCAAAACATTACTTTATTAGTATTTTTGAAAAAACTTATGATAATAATTTTAGAATAAAAACTAATTTTAGTGGTATGCGAGAATTTTTAAAAAAAATATTATCGCATTCTTTTACGTCATCTTTCTCCATAGTTTTTTTTTGGATAAAATCTTTCTCCATAGTTGATACTCTATATAGAATAGAACTCACAAGCTTTTTAAAAAAGCACTTATTTGAGAAATATGTGTTAGATTTTTAAAATTTAAATTATGACGTGTAAAAAAAAACCCAAAGTTTTTTATAGTATGGTTGAAATATTCTTTCAATTTTGTTGAATAGATCTTCAAATGAAATAAAATGTAATGGGGCTTTTTACAAACTAAATATTGGTTTTTGTTTTGTTATTTATTGTAATTTTCCCTAAACTATATGAAAAATTGAAACAAAAATGGTTTTTTATAGTTGTAGGTCTTTTAGTTTAAATGATTTATAAAAAAAAAGGTTCATTATTAACAAAAAAAAAGGGTTCATTGTACGATTAAGGTAAATGGGTTCCGTACGTTGATACCAACTTGGCAATGACAAGGCTTAATGTGATTAGTTGCACATACCACACGCCTTCTCTCTACTTCCGCGTTCTAACCATGTTCTTCTCTTTAAACCTTTTTTTTAATCTAATATTATCTTTTACTTTTACAATATATTAATCTCTTAATCTATATGTCATTTTCGTGAAGAAAAATAAAAAATTATTGGTGGATGGGGGTCATTATACACAACTATAAAGGTTAGACAATTAGTCAAATAGTATAAGGTAGGTTTAAAATTTATGAAGATATTATACGGTGGTGTTAAATTACATGGATTTCCAACTAAAAGCTAATTTGGTAAAGGGCATAGATGTGGAAGATATTATCACTTATATATAACTCATGATCTGTATCAACTTCTAATGTGGGATGTTTTGAGATAATGGTTCTTTTGGTCATAAAGATTTCAGTATTTTCGGGCAACCATCAAGTGGACCAATTATGGTCGAATCGGGTTGCACTGTGTGGACTTAAACTCTGTTATCATTTTAAGTTATATGAGTTTCTAACTTGAAACCGATTGTCAATGAATGAAGAGATCTGTATCATTTATATATTACTTAAAATCCTTTTCGCTTATTGCCATATGTAAATGAGTAAATTGATAGAGATATTGCAAGTTTTGAAAGAGAGAAAAGAATGGGATAAAAAGGACAAAATGACTAGATTTTTATTTGGTGTTTGTCATGATTAGTCATGTCAATAATCCAACCTAATAGCGTGTTTATTTCATTAATTTTTGTTTTTTTTTGGGCAAAAATTTTTGTTAATCTTTCAAAAATGTTCGTAATTGGATTTAATATTATGTTTAATATGATAACAACAATATATTATCTATTAAATACGCTAGGCAAAGAGCAAATGGACTTGTGGTTCCACCTCTTTCGCTTCTTCACCAAAAACATTTCGGTTTTAGGTTGCTTCGTGTAGGAGACTCAAATAGGTTATTATAAAAGTTTTGGTCTTAGGTTGTAATATGCTCTTATTATGTTAAAATTTAGTAACAATGTTAAAAAAATTTTTTGTAGATTTTATGTGTTGTTAGAGATAGTAACAAATATAAAATGACAATGTAAATAGAGAACATTTGAAACATTTTCATGAAATGTTTTATGTTTTGTACTATAATGTATAATCGATTATAGTTCGTATGATCTAATATATATAAATATTGATTTGAATCCACACGTATCGACTTTTAAAAGAACTATATACCAAATGTTGGAAACCACTATTTCTTTTTTCTATAAAAAAATCTGTTGGACGTGAAATTTTATTGGCAAATATGGAAACAAATTAACAAATGAAAAGTAAAGCATGCAACTATTGGTTTGATTTTATATCAAAGATAAAATCAACAAACAAAGTAGAATTTGGTTACGTAAGTACCCTCTAATTAATAATATTTTCATTAATTCTCAATTTCATTACACTTTAAAGTTCAAAAGTACAACGCACCACTGAAATTATTATTTTTTAAATAATAAAATAAACAATATAGAGTCTCTGTTGTTACTTTATAAATAACATCGACTCATCTAGACAAACAACAAGTCATCTTCTACTTCTTCCTCTCTTTACTCAAACTAACAAGAGAGAGTCAAAAACATTTGAGAGGTAAGTAGTGATCATCAAGAAAGGGTGTAATGGAGAAAGTGAGAGAGATAATGAGAGAAGCAAAGAGAATAGGCAAAGAAGATCCAAGAAGAATAGTTCATGCTTTTAAAGTTGGACTTGCTCTTGCTTTGGTCTCTTCCTTCTATTATTTTCAACCTCTTTACGACAACTTTGGTGTCAATGCAATGTGGGCTGTCATGACCGTAGTTGTTGTCTTTGAATTCTCAGTAGGTTCGTATTGTTACCATAATCACTTAGTTTCTAACATTTGAATACATCTAAGTAATATATATGTCAACTTTTGGCCATATTTTTCCGCTAGTTGTGATCTTTGTAACTTCTGTCATAAATTGAAAAGGTAATAAAATTTTAACATTGTTACGAAATAAAATCTTTGGGTTGGTGTGTGTTTAGGGGCTACACTTGGAAAAGGAATAAATAGAGCAGTGGCAACATTAGTAGCTGGAGGACTTGGGATTGGAGCTCATCACCTTGCAAGTATGTTTGGTCCAACAGTAGAACCTATTCTCCTCGCCATCTTTGTCTTTGTTCAAGGTAAACCTAATATAACACCTTTTAAACAAATAAATTTTCACCAATAAAACGTTGGTCCAATAATAAAAACTCTTCGAATCAAAGAGGAAGTTCTGGATTCGAGTTACGTTGGGAGGAGTTGGCTCACTAAAGACGAGTTTAGTCTGACTCCGTCCTGGAGAGATTGGGAGCCGACCAACAGACCATGAACCTCCTGGTCAACAAAAAAAAAAACTTTCGAACCTTTGAACAATAATCTTTTTTGATTCAGTCACCTTGGGACATGGTTCTCTAGCTAGTATTGTGCCGGTCCTGAACTTTAAGAGATTGAAAGCCAAAAAATAGAGGCTTAGGTCTATAATTTGCTTTAAAGATCAAAAAGCAATCTCTATGGATTCGACCTAGGAAATTGAAATATACATAGAATCTTAATTTAAACTCCATACAAAAAGGATCTTAATCATTAATATTAAAGGCCGGAAGCCAATGCTTATTCAGTTTCCTTCAAGTACAAGCTTGCTTCTAGTACACTAGTTAAAACTTAAATGCAACAACGTTGTATAGTTATATACTATAATACACAATATTTAACATAAAATTTATCTCGAAAAACGAGGAGTAATCGTAGGTAGATAACTTGTGTTGTATATGCAGCTGCATTGTCGACGTTTGTGAGGTTTTTTCCGCGGGTGAAGGCGAGATATGACTATGGTGTATTGATATTCATATTGACATTCTCATTGATATCGGTTTCGGGGTTTAGAGAAGATGAGATATTGGATTTAGCACATAAGAGATTATCGACAGTGATGATGGGAGGAGTCACTTGTGTGCTTATCTCCATCTTTGTTTGCCCTGTTTGGTCAGGACAAGACCTTCATTCTCTTCTTGTCTCCAACTTTGACACACTTGCCCACTTCCTTCAAGGTTATTTTCTTTAGGTTAATTATAATTATCTATGGTATACTATGACAATTTCTATTTTTAAAACTCATTTTTGTAATGATTTACGACGACTATGATTTTACAAAATGTACTAAATTTAAATTTTCTAAATATTTTGGGGTGGTCGTGGAGGGAATATGTGGGGTTAATGGGATATCAGACCGGCCTGTTGTTGTCCGTTTGTTGTTGACAAAAAAAATTATTTTGGGGTGTTTTTAGCTATAAATGTGGTATTTTGAAAATTTTCTTTTTTTATATTTTCATTATGACTAAAAAAGTAGGAAATTGGCAGAATTTGGGGATGAGTATTTTGAAGCAATAGAGGATGGTGACATCAAAGAGGTGGAGAAAAGGAGAAGGAATCTTGAGAAATATAAAATTGTTCTCAACTCAAAAAGCAATGAAGAAAATTTGGTAAGTATGTTTTTCTCTATATCTCTCTCTCTCTCTATTTCCTTACTTGCTTGACATTTATAATTATCACCCTTTTTGAACTAACTTGGTGTTTGTGGATATGTATTTGATTAGGCTAATTTCGCAAAATGGGAACCGCGACACGGCCAATTTAGATTTAGGCATCCATGGAACCAATACCTTACCGTAGGAGCATTACTCCGACAATGTGCCTACCGGATTGACGCCTTGAATTCATGCATCAACTCGGATTTTCAGGTATTACTTATATACTATAACTTTGTTAGCTAGTTGCATATGAACCTAATCGGTTTTCCCTAGTGGAAAGTTCATTACCAGCTTAATGAAATGAGTTTTAGCGGAAAAATAAATTCATTCAAATATGATAACATATACAAAATGCAATAATATCTTATAAGATTTATGTTTTTTGTTAGTGTTATATATTCTCCTACTAACCTTTGTTTTATATTTTTTTCCTATTATAGATTCCACTCAACATAAAAAAGAAATTAGAAGAACCATTAAGAAGAATGAGCTTGGAGTCAGGAAAAGCAATGAAAGAAATGTCCATTTCACTAAAGAAAATGACAAAATCATCTTCTAGTGATGACCATGTCTTAAACTCACAATCTGCATGCAAAGCTCTCTCTACTTTACTCAAATCATCCATCTTGAACGATGTTGAGCCTACTCAAATGATTCCATTGATGACAACGGTCTCTTTGCTCATCGATATCGTTAATTTAACCGAAAAAATCGCAGAATCCGTACATGATCTTGCATCCGCCGCGAAATTTAAGAACAAGAAGAAGTCGACCGTGTTATTAGACCGTGCCATGCCAAGCAAGTCTCATGATAATGATCAACATGTTGTTACAATTTTAGGTGATGTTGATGCATCAAACAATGTTGATAAGTTGCATGGAGAGAGTTCACTAGAGTCATGTCATCATGTGGCCATAAAGATTGATGATGATGATAAGGATGATTCAATCCATAAGAATCATGAAGATGGTGAAATACATGTAAATGCTAGTACAAGTTCTGTATCATGTAGTCATACTAATGCTAGTGGATAGTGGTAAAATCATATAATTAGTATAAATAACTAACAATTTATTATAGGATTTAGCTATTTTAGGGGTGGCATGAAAGGGACTAATCATGAATATTAATAAAGTTCTTTTTTGAACAAGATTTCTCTTTAGATCAAACCTAACTTGGCCATGTTTCTTTTATTTTGTTTTTTTTAATTTTTTTTTGTATCCTCTAAATCCACATATTTTCCAAAATTACAACTCTTTTGTTTATTATTCTTATGAGATTTTTTCTATAGTCGACAAGCTTGAGTATTTTTGCAAAATGTTAATAGTTAAATAATACTACTAATTAAAACAGAGAAAGTTAATAACTTAATATACAAACATAATATATTAAAGCACTACAATTCAAACAACAACTCAAGGTTATACTCTCAAATATTCGTTAAGAAAAAATTAAATCTTTGTGAACAAAAGATAAAACATCATAAGGATCAAATAAAATTTGTGTTTTTCACTCTTAAGTTGTTTTTATTTGTTAACTTTCATGAGTTTTCAAATCAAAATCAGTTGACAATAAAATGATTAACTCATGTTCTCTTTTATATCAATTTAAGATCCACATAAACTTCTAATATGGGATCTACTTAACAAAATATATTCTACGGGTAACAATATACGCGTCTAGTTCAGAACATCGTGACCCAACGGTAAAGACAGATTCGTGTGGTAAACATCATGCGAGTTCGAACTCTGCTGAATGGAATTACTTCATGCTTGTTTCTAAATACTCCACATGAGTATGGACATTAACATTCGGCCCATTTGCAAATTCGGACAGAGAGTCTATTCGTATGACACTCTTCCCAAAAAATTAGTCTTGGTCAATTACAGTCTGGAATTTACCTCTGAGTTTTTTTTTTTTGATGTTTTACATCTGAGTTATCAAAAAAATATATGCATTTATGTCTTAGTTTAATTAATAAAGAGATTGACTAAAATATTTATTGATAAGTATTATTATTGCAAAATGTGATTATTAGCCCTACGAAAAATTGGTAATAAAGGTGCCCCCATGTTCTTGTAAATTCACAGGCTCGTGCATGCTCGTTTGTCTTTATTTCCATATTGCTTTTTTTATTTTTCAAAACTCTAGAATAAAATGGGGAGCAATTTTAAGTGGATGGTAAGTTAATAATTAGGTACTTGTCTCCATTATTTTTAAACCTTATATAAGTTATAACACTCTCTTTTTTAACCCTTATTTGTATGAACCTCCATTATTCATTCATTGAATATAAATTTAAAGTTCAAAGGATTCCATATATCTCCTATGTTTTTTTTGATAATTCGGCTGTCCTGACTTCCACCGAAGTGGTCCAGATTAGCCGGTCGGAGTCCTAGGTCAGGTCCTTTTTTGGACACACAATATCATAGACATCTCTTGCACCGTTGGTCCCGGGGCGTTGGGGACGCATGTGAAAACCAAAGATGTGTCCAGAGACAATGTGATGTAGTTCCGCCTGACAGGGTTCGAACTCGCAACTTGTCGCCAGAAAGGAGCCCGTTCTTACCAGTATCATTGAATATAAATTTAAAGTTCAAAGGATTCCATATATCTCCTATCTTTTTTTTTTGATAACTCGGGTGTCCAGGCTTCCACCGAAGTGGTCCAGACTAGCCGGCGGGGGTCCTAGATCAAGACTTTTTTTTTGACACACAATATCATGGATATCTCCTGCACCGTTGGTCCCGGTGCGTTGGGGGCGCATGTGAAAACTCTAGATGTGTCCAGAGACAATGTGATGTAGTTCCGCCTGACAGGATTCGAACTCGCAATTTATCGTCGGAAAGAAATCCGTTCTTACCATTAGACCACATTGGTTCAGACCATATATCTCCTATGTTTATTCTTTGTTCTTTTGAGTTTGACACCTCAAACATCATATATTGCTAACATACATATGCACTTACCTAACTTTTTGAAATGTTTATAAATTTTATCACTAACAAAAGAACTACAAGTCTACAATTAATTAAAGTCTCAATCAACCTTCTCTTAACACAAAACTCTATTATATATAATCGAATGTTAAACTATAATCAAAATTAATATAAGTCATTGGATTCCAATGGTGTGTCACAATATTATAAAAGCTAGGTTTAACACTTTTATAGACAACCTCACTTATCATGAGTGATCCACTTACGTATCAAAAGCTCTTCACATGAACCACCATCATCACACTTTCCGCAATTAATATTATAAATTATAAATACTAATTAATTATCTTAATTAAATCTTTTTTTCTTAATGTATATAATGTTAAGGACGTTCCAGATTAAACGAACCACTAAAGAAAAAAGTATAGTGATAATGACTTTAATGCGTATCGAGTCGATTGAAATTTACTAATTGCTAAAGTTTCCACTGAGGTGGATCTTAACCGTACAATCAAAGTGGGACAAAAGTACACATTATAAACATTTTTGTCCAACATATAAAACGTGTTTACATTTCTTTTTTGACTTTTGTATACGTTTTCACAAATTTAATAATCACTAATAGTTATATATTATTACTATTTATCACAAGGTACACAAATTAATAGATAACCTTCAATCTAGGGGTGGCGATTCGATTCTTTTGTTCGGTTTGGGTTTGGGTTTGGTTTCAATTGAAAAAAAGTAATCATATGGGTAAAAACTTTTAGGTATTTTAGATATTTTCGATACTTTATATATTTTAAAATATTTTAGGTACTTTTTAGTATTCCCAGTTTTATTCGGTTACCCGAAGTATTGCAGTTCGGTTCGAGACGGTTCTCAAAAATTAGAACCATTCAGATATTTTTAAATTTTTTTCAGTTTGAATTCAGTTTCGGTTATCAATTTTTCAGTTCCGATTAGTTTGTCAACCGTACTTGAAACATTAGCACAACATGCTATCGATGAAAATTTGAAGTTAAATTAGAAGAAATCATGAGTTTATTGGACTTGAATGTTAATTATTGTTACTTTTTTTTAATTTGCAAAATAAAGTTCTAAAAGAGTTTGTTTTTTTTTAAAACAAACAATATATATATATATATATGGGTAATTCTCGCTTTTTGGTTAGGTAATTCAAGTTTTTTCGGGTAATTTCGAGTTTTCAAATCCATCTCGGATTCTTTTAAAATTCTAAATACCGACCGGATTCGAAAAAACTCGTCCTAAACCTATCCAAAAGTTCATCGGATCCTAATGGATTCTAAATAGCCGTACCAGAATGTCCACTCCCAAGTTATTTTGAGTGTGATTTTCTTAAGTCTTTGTAGATGATAACCGCCTAAGTGATTTTACACCACAATAATTCTTTTACATTAGACACTCTTTAGCTATTTGAAGACATCTAAGATAATATTACGAGTCATCAAACAATGAAAGAAGATCCATAAATTAGAGACGACATAAAGTTAAGTAAAATGTTTGTAAACATTAAAATACATGTTACAATTTTCATTTCAAAATTACACAACATGAATATGAATAACAACAGTTACACAAATTACAATCAAACAGACAAACCAAAATGGTTATAAATATTTGCTTTTATTAGTTTTGTCATTGGCCAAAACTCCAACTCCAACTCCATTTTCGAATTACTCCATTTTTCGAGTAAACAATGAAGTTCGGTTGGAGATACCCTTAAAGCTCATCCTACAAGAAATTCAAAATCGAATAAATTTTTAACCATTTTACAGCAATTTTGTATTAAGTGGTAAGAGATAGAGAAAACACTTACATGATAATCATCCATGTAATCACGAGGACTATGCTGCAAAAACAAAACAAAATCATTTCCAACATAACATAGTTAAGAAGATGGAGAAAAACTAAAAGAACTGATCTGGTCTACAATGTGTGCACTTACGCGTTTGTAACGCCGCCTCCTATCTCCATACCGTTGGTCTCTTTCTTTCCGTCTGCGTTCGCCTTCTTCCCGTGCTTTCCTAGCTTCCTGCATATGTCAGATTCGTATGGCAATGCCCGTAATTACACAGAAGATTTGAAGGAAGAAAAACAAGAACTTGTTTCTTAAACTATCAAACCTCTTCTTCTCTAGCTTTTCGTTCTTTCTCGGCTTCCTCAAATAACTCTTTCTCAGACTGGTGTGTATGGTCAAGTATAATATCAAGTCAGAAAACTTCTCTGGTTTTATCGAAAAGAAACCGAAAGGCTTGGAAATCTACCTCCCTGTGCTGCGCGAAATAGTCATCCACGATGCTTCTTGCGTATTGCGGGTCATCGCAGATCAAGATATTGTCGAAGATTGAACCGGCTTTAACCTGCAGTATTTGACATCAATGTCTTCATCCAGGTTGCATATATACGATAAAATTTACTAATTTGCGGTAAATGTTAACACAAATGTTCAATTCAAGTCCGGTGATAAGAGTGAGTATTAAAGAATGATCTAGAACTTACCTGCCATACTTCGATGCCTACATATTTTATAGGCTTCAGAACATAAAGGTCCGGATCATCTTCAAATTCTGAGGAAAACCGAGAAGCTTAAGCTTAGTATTTACATGACGAATCAAGCACGAAATGCAAATACACATTAAATAGACAGAAACATGCCTGGATTATCTATCCATGGGGCCTTCCATTTTCCCTTGTAGTTCGGGTTCTTGATTCTCTGAGGATTAAAATAAGTTTTGAGAAAATGCCAAATGGTGTAGGAGAATCGGGTAATTATATAACGACTGATGACTGTTAAATCGGTTACCTTTGCTTTCCAAGGACCTTTGTACGCAGGATTTGAGATCATTGGAGGCTCCCATGGACCGTTTTCTTCCTCGTCCCAGTCCTCAGGCTACACAAGGAGAAAGATATAAAAAAGAAAAGATATAAAGCTTAAGATTATTACAAACCATTGAGTTCCAAAAGATCATAACTTCGAAGTTTGCAGTGATTTGACTACGAAGAAAGAATGATGGCTCTCTGAAGCTACTAAAAAATAACTAAAAGACTATCACTTCAAGAATCCAGTTTAACAGTAAATACCTCTTTAGCTTTTGGATCTGGAATTTTGCGCGGAATCGAATCATAACCCTGGTTTCAAAAGAAACGAATAGCCAATTTTCCATATCAAGTTAAGGATTAAAAGTATGGGAACTGAAACTATTTTTCTGTATTGCTACTAAGTTTACTAAACAAGTTACCTCGGGCTTGACATCGTTGGGGTCATCAATATACTCTCTGTCATCCCAGTCCTCTGGCTGCAAAAAGAAAAAAAGAATGCCACAATTAGTCATGGTAACGACGAAAAGAATATACTCTACATGCATATCTTAGCTCAGATCAAACCGTAATCCATTTTTCTCGTCACAAGCTGAGTGTAATTGTCTCAGGAAAAGACTATCTAATCTCGCAAATGTCTAATATATAGCATATAAGAAAGACTCTTGGACAAACTCGAACAATTACCTTCTTTGCATTCTTAACCTTTATCTTCCTTGGGGGAAGAATGTCCCAGTCTGTGTACATACTCCCAAATTCTCTTTCTCTATTATCAACCAGAACGCTGTAAGAAGCGTCAGGCCGCAGAATAAATGTGTAGAAATGAGTTAATTTGTCTGTTTCACATTGCAAATCCTTTTTAATTGGATAATTCTGTCCTTGATACGAAACAATAACATGAAGCTTCTTCGTCTGTGTTCCGCATATATCTGGTCCAAACATTAGACTGCATGAAAAAAGAAACACTAATGAAGATCCCCAAACACAACACGCGTGAAGACATTGTAACAAAAAAGCACGATTTTTTCTTCAAAAATCATACATTTTATTCACTGAAAAACATCTTCACCTTCACTGTTCTTAACATGATGGTCTCATAGCAACAATCGTATAACTAAATCGAAGCAACTTGACTAAGATTGCACATAACCTACTAGAAACTGATATTCACTAAAGAACACATAACGGAATAAGACACAAGATTTACCTGTAAGGATTATCACCACCAAACTGCTTCTGGTTAACATAACCAGAGAGAAGCTTAATGTAAGCGCCACCACATTCTATGTCTTGTTCAATCTTAACCGAGTACTGGACAACAAGAGTCCGGTTTTTGTTGCTAAACTCTTGAATCTTTGCGGAAATCGCAGAATGCCTAGCATCGGTATAGGTCTGAATACCTAAACACATGACGAAAAAAAAACCAAATAAAGATCCAACTTCTCTCAAGTTCACTTCAAAGATCAAAGCCAGTATCCAGAGCTCCACAGATCAAAAGACACCACAACATGTTGCCGACAAAATCGAGAACTAATACACAGCATAACCGAAGATCACAGGGCAAAACAAACATGAAATCAAAGAGAACACAAACTAAGATTCTCTTAATCTTCAAATGCTATAAAAACCCTTAACGCTAAACAGGCAATAGCTTACCTTTGTCGTCAGGATCTCCGGGCCATTTTCCGGCAGTGTGCTTAAAGGTTCCGGCTTTACCTTCACTTCTTTTCCAATCAGATAAGACCCATCTGCTTCTCCATCCACCTACACGAATCTAAGTAAGTTCATCGCCTGAATCTATAAATAGAAAGCAAACCCACAACCATATGATTGTTCTATTAACTAAAAAAGGAAAGCTTTGAAGATTCCGACGAGGAAAGGATTTGACTTTACTATCCTAAATTAGTAAAAAAGTCTACAAAGAAAGTTGCTACTTTACTGATCACTGACCAAATCCAACAAAACCCAATAACAAAAATCGATACTTTTTTGATTCTCTGAAAAAAAGGAAAGAACGAGAAGAGAGTATATGTATATACTTCACCTTCGAAACGATCCTCGAAGAAGATCTCGGAGAAAGCCAATGGAGCAAGAGTGAGAAACGAGAGGAGGAAGAAGACGAAGTTGAGCTTACTTTGAGTCAAATCCATTTTCAGAAACAGGCCATAGTTGAAGACACTCTGCTTCTTCTTTATAGCAAGAAGAAGACGAAGATGCAGAGTTGCGTAAATTACATTTCTACCCCAAAATGTCTGGATTCTTCTTATTCCAATTCGGTTCAAACCGAAATAAACCGAACCGGTTCTTGGTTCAATAAAAGACATTTATACCCTTATCCTTCACATTTCACATTTCATTTCAAACCACCAACAAGACGATGGCCACCTCCGTCGCCGCCGCCGCATGCCGATCTCCGTCGCCGTCTTCTCCGACGGATACTAGCCGCGTAGACGTCTTCTGGCACGACGGAATGCTCCGACACGACGCCGGAAAAGGCGTATTCGACTCCGGAATCGATCCAGGATTCCTCGACGTCTTAGAGAATCACCCGGAAAACGCCGATCGCGTCAGGAACATGGTCTCGATCCTCCGTCGCGGTCCCATCGCTTCTCACATCAATTGGTTCTCCGGC
Source organism: Anastatica hierochuntica (assembly GCA_900406275.1). NCBI lineage: Eukaryota > Viridiplantae > Streptophyta > Magnoliopsida > Brassicales > Brassicaceae > Anastatica > Anastatica hierochuntica. Next base: position 76,901 of record OVAN01000115.1, on the reverse strand, counting down.
CGTCGAGCACTCGTTTCAGAGCTTCTAATGTTTCACACTTCAGGTTAGAGATCCATAGGAACCGATTCGAAATTAGGGCAGATACGATTCGGAGTTTTGAATCTATGATCTTTCGATTTCTCAGATTACATCGATAAGCTAATCGAAGCAAATGAATCGCTAGAAAGTTGTGAAATCGCTTGTGGTACTTTCTTAAGCAGAGGTTCATGGGAAGCTGCTCTTCTTGCAGCTGGAACAACTCTATCAGCAATGCAACACATTCTCGATGGCTACGGAACGATAACGTATGCTCTGGTTCGACCACCGGGTCACCACGCGCAGCCTACTCAAGCCGACGGTTATTGTTTCCTCAACAATGCTGGTCTTGCTGTTAACTTGGCATTGAATTCGGGTTCTTGTTCCCGAATTGCGGTTATTGACATTGATGTTCACTATGGGAATGGCACGGCTGAAGGGTTTTATAGATCCGATAAGGTTCTTACGGTGTCGCTCCATATGAACCATGGTTCGTGGGGGTCTTCTCACCCGCAGGAAGGGTCGGTTTATGAACTTGGTGAAGGTGTTGGATTGGGTTATAACTTGAATGTTCCTTTACCTTATGGGACGGGTGATCGTGGTTATGAATATGCCGTGAACGAACTCGTGGTTCCTGCTGTTAGAAGGTTTGGACCCGATATGGTTGTTTTAGTTTTCGGTCAAGACTCCAGTGCTGTAAGTTCGTTCTGTTCCCATGGTTCGGCTTAAAATGATCGATTTCGCGTTAACCATTTGCTTTGAGATGTTAATTTCTAGCTTTTTGCGGTGATTAGAACGACATGACCGCACAAATAACTGTGTTGGATGTGCAGTTTGATCCAAACGGGAGACAATGCCTTACGATGAATGGATACCGAAAGATCGGGCAGATAATGAGGGGAATGTCCGAGGAGCACAGCCACGGAAAGTTGCTTATAGTGCAAGAAGGCGGATACCATGTAACATATGCAGCGTATTGTCTCCACGCTATGCTCGAAGGCGTGCTAAAGATTCCAGAACCGCATCTATCTGATCCTATCGCTTATTATCCTGAAGATGAAGCTATCGCGGTTGAAGCTGTCGAATCAATCAAAAGATACCACTCTGAATCTGTTCCATTTCTCAAAGGAACTCAAAAAGATGTGTCGAATTGAATGAGTTTATTTGGAACATAGAAACCATTGTAAATTGAAAATGGCTAAAGAAGAACCACTTTTCTTTAGATAAACTGAAAAATCATAAGTTTGGTCGAATCACAAGATTCAACCTTTTTCGTTTTGGTTTAAGAATTTGATTAATTATTAGGAAATGCATTTAGGTCATGGTTTAAAGATCCACTTCACCGGAGTTCGACTCCACTAAATTTCGTTAAGATAATGAGGATAACTGTATAAATAGTTAAGTACGAACCCAAAAAGGTCCAAACCGAAAACGCTATTTTGCAGACAATTTTCAAAACATGTCTATTTTTGTAGATCGTTACACAAAATATTAGAATGTATTTACCTACTGTTATGACGGACCGTGTCCAACCCCTCCCCTTAGTGTGATATTGTCCGCTCTGGGCCAAACTGGCAAAGCCCTCACGGATTTGTTTTTGGGTTTTTACTCCCAAAAGACCTCACACTAAATAGGTGTTGGACTCTGTTTATATATTAGACTTTCTTGTCTAAGATATCCGATGTGGAACTTGGATTGTACTCTAACACCTACATTGTAAAAGTTAAATTCTTTTACCAATGAAGTATTAGTACTATCCTAAAATCACTTAGAGTTAACGAGAAGATCACGAATTCAAACTGCGATGGAAGGAAGTGGTTCGCAAGAAATGAACAACTTATTAAGAATCTATGGACGATGAATTTTGGTCATGAAAGAATAATTTAATTTTGTTTCTTTATTCATGGTCTAGTTTATGAAAATGTGGTCGAGAAATCAATTTGATCCTTTTCTGTTATTTTAGATTTTGACTTTTGTGTCGTTTTAATTGTCATTTTATATTTTTTTCCCGTAAAAGTTTGTTAAATTTTTTAGTTGCATTTATATTCTTTTAACTCATTTAATAGACAAACTAAATAAAACAATATATTAAATTGAGGTTAAATATAATATTTAACCATTTTTAATATGTGTGAAAAAACATTAAACGATAGATAAAAAATATCAGAGGGAACATGTTTTATAAATCATAGTTGAAATTTAAAAAAAACACACTAAATTTTCAGTAATAAAGCCAATTAATAATGGAGGATAATGTGCATAATGGATGTTTAGCAAATGAGGAATGATTTGTTTCCCTACTAAGTTTATGATGTCATAAACAATAGTATATGATATGCTTAACGACACTTACGTTGGTGAATGATATAATACGTCAAGGGTCAATCATAGAAAAAGTTTTATCAATTAAATTATTTGCATTTCTTTCACTTTTGGAATCTTTTTTTCATCATCATAATTCATAAACTACAAGATGTAAATAGTATGTAGATAATCGAATGTTTGGAGGAAAAGGTTTGTTGTTATTGGAAGAATTTTATTTATAAAAAGGATTTTTAAATATATCCATTAATATGAAAATGAAGGTTTTCATATTTTGTTGTCATCTGGTTTTGTTTTTTAATTGTGAGGTAAATCCAATCAGAATGTACATTTTCAAAAGAGATTATGTAATCATCTTATAAAAATAATAATAGAGTATTATGCAACTCTCTTAGAGGGTGTACTCCATATATCATTAGAGGAGATTTGATTTTTAATGATGCTTTAGAAAATTTTGTGGAATTATGGGTATTGTTATGATATGGTTTTAAAATTTTTGTATTTCTGTATAAAATCATGTGATTTAAATTTTCTTGTTTTTAATAAAGAAATTCCACCAAAACATTTTAAAGTCAATTAAATCTTTTCTTTTTGGACAAAAGTCATTTAAATCTACTAATTAAAATATTTTCAATAACAATATATTTACAAATAAATTTTAATATCACTATTCCAAAAACATTGAAGTTTGAAAAACCTTTTAAAATATTTTTGTGAATAATATAATATTTCATATTTTAACACAAATTCCTCCAAATGATTAGTTGAATACAAACTCTTAATTAGCAATGTAGATAAATGAAGTCCAAGACAATGTGATCAAGTGGTACGAGATGGATTCATGACGCGAAACTACAATACATTTATTTCTGAACATTCACACGGATATGGACATTTGTTTTCGGTCTATTTACAAATCTTGAGAGTGAATATACCCGTGAATGACTCTCTCCCAAGTATTAGTTCGTATCCCTTTGAAAAATGTAGATAAATGAAACTATTGAGGAAAATAAAAGAAAGAAAGAAGAAGAGCATTGTAGTGTAGTCCCCACTTTGTCTTTCTTCCTTCCAAACAAACCACATTAGTCTTTTCAGATTTTTTGTACACTTCCTCCAATTCTATCTCTCTCTCTCTTCTCCTCCTTCATATCTTCTTTGCTTTGCCCTTTTCTTTAATTTTATTCTTCTAAAATGAAATAGTTCCTTCTTTGATAATCTCATTGACATAACCAAAAGTTTCATACAAATCAAAACAACAAGAGATAGAGATATATATATCACATAAAAAATGTCTACAGATTTATCATCTGAGCGTGTTTGCTATGTTCATTGCAGCTTCTGCACAACCATTTTAGCAGTAAGTTTCCTCCATTCTTCTATATTTCTTCACAATTTCTCAAAGTTAAAGAAAGATTGTTAATTAGTATTTACTCAAAGAACTAGATCCCCTTTTTAATAAACTTAAATCAAACAGTTATATACTATATTATCTATCATTTTTTCTTTATAATATGTGAATTTACATGTTTTATAAGATATTCTTTCTTTCTAACAAAATTAATTAAGGTGATATATTTCTAATTTTGTATATATATATATAGACATGTATATTGTATGATGAAATTTGCATATGGATCATGGATCAACGTGCTATGATCTTATAATCTTATGAAGATAAGTAGGGGAATTTTCTAAAATTTGAGAAAATAAAAGAAACCCTAAATTTCATTTTGCTAATTATATATACATACATATGTGTTATATATATATATATATACCTAATGAAGCAAAAAGAAGTTGAGTAATTGAATTATAAATTTTAATGCTCAAATAAAACTAAAAAAAACAGCTCATGATCATATTTAGGGTTCTATCTATAAGTTTGAAAATATTTTCTTTTCATTTTTTTACATAGAATATTTTCTTAAGTTTTCTTTAATTAGTAAATATTTTAGTTTTTTAATCTTGTATTTTTATATAATGTTTTTTTTCGGCTTTATATAATGTTAATACTCATATAGTTACCTAATTTTTTAATCGCCATTAATATTTCTTGCAAAAGGAATTGGTGGGTAGGATCCATGTGTGTGATGAAGACTCAAAAACTTTCACTAAGTTATTTTTTCAACAGCTTTATAGTCTGACTTCATAGACATTTATCTTTTTTAATATATATTTTAACTGTTGTATGTGACACATGCATGTGTGTATATATATAGATCAGTATCATATCAATCATAGATCTTTCATTTACAATCGTGGTCCATGTAAAAAATGTTTACATCACATCATCTAGCTGCTGATTATTTTCAGATCATTTTTTCGTTTTCCGTGAATTCCTTTTTTTTTCTACAGTGAAGTGAAGCTAATTATTTTATCATTCATATGTGTATAACTTTTTAAAAAAAAATTATTAAGTTTAAGGTTGAATTTTCACTTATTTTTCTAGCTTCATAGGCTAGCTATATATATTGTTGCTTTTTTTTTTTTTTTTCCAAAGCTATATATATTGTTGCTTATTTGACAATTTTAAGTGACTACTTACTTTTATTTCAATGTGATTTAAATCTTTTATCTGCTAGTAAGTTTCCGCATTCAGTTAACACAGTATAATGTTTTAGTGGGCATAAATTTCAAAGTCTAGGCAGTTTGGTTTTTTGAAGTTATAAATACAGGTGTTAAGATTTTGTAATTCTTATTCACACGATTAATAAAAAAACCTAAATGATGTTTATCACAATTCATATTTTTCTCTCTACGTTTTTAACTTCTTTTTAGGTTTAACTTGTGATATTTCTCAGCACTTACGAATAACTATGACTAGAACTCCTTCATACACCCTTAAGCGTTACATCGTAGTATACATTCAAAATTTCTTCTATTGGTTTCTCCAAGCAGGCAACTTCGATCAGGCAACTTCCATCTCCTGGTTCATAACGTTTTTTGAGAATTTGTTGAGTTGATTTTATATCTACATTTGTGACATAAAAATTACATTGACCAAAACATGTAATCTACTAGTATGCACTATTCTTTCTCCCTTGAGTCATAACTTAGGTTCAAATTTTAATTACAATGTGCATGTATGAATAATCAAAACTTGTATACTTTATATAAAGAAATGTTGGAGATATACAACATATGTTTGATTAAGGACACAAACAAACACATTTAAAGATAAAAAGGTCTTCTTGCACAAACTAGGGTATGTGTTGTAGTGCAAAGTACAATAGATTTGTTCTACCTTGTTCAAGCAACAATTTCTTGATCTATACAAAAGCTTCAAACTCTTAAATCATGACATATCTTGACAAACTTTTGATTAATTAGTGTCCTCTCTCTCTCTCTCTCGAGCTTATATCCACCAAAAATATAAATATAAAGACATATGTATAGTACCATCATACATATAAATATATAACAATATAGGTTAAGGACTTTATGGGTTGTGGTTAAGGTCACGTCGTTTTCTAACATGACTGTCTTCTCCTTACAAAGCTTTCATCAAAACCATTCTTCATCTCTTTTACTATCTTTTATCATGTTGCCTTGAGGCTTGTGTGTCAGATATATATACAGATTATCAGAAACACCATTCAGAAAAATACACCCCTTTCAATATATATGTATATATATTACATTTTTTTGTCAAAAATATGTATATATATTACATATTTATAGATTCTTAAATTACTCTCTTATATATCCATTTTATACTAGATACATGACAAACTTCAGCAATCAATATATATGTATATATATTACATATTTATAGCAAGTCATAATGACAATTTTTTATAAGTTTTAGAAAATATTTTCTTCTACGTGTATCTATATATCACGAAAATTTTCTAACCAATATAATACTTTATTAGTAACTCAAACCTATAATTTCATTTTCAAAAATGTTATTACTAACCAAAAGAAACACTGTTCTATAAAATAGAGTACTTAGCATATTGTTTCATTTTTGCATGCAAAATATTTAACTTATTTTCTAGAGACTTCGTGGTTCCCCTTTCTCCCATGTAAGCAATACGATTTCTGATCGGTTTTTCTCTAGAGGGAAGTCTTGTAACGAACGTTTAATTTTAAATGGGTTTCGACCAAAAAAAGAAAAAGACACTGTTCCACTAGCTAGCCAATAGAATTATAACAAGTGATAAAGAAGACCACTACTTAACATATATATGAATCAATATGTTTATATATATGATTAGGTAAGTGTACCATACGCAAGTTTGTTCACACTTGTGACTGTAAGATGTGGCCATTGTACTAATTTACTCTCACTCAACATTGGAGTTTCACTTCACCAAGCTTCACCACCTCCTATTCATCAAGATCTTCAGGTATATAATAATCATTAAACCTTCAAATATTTTCTTGTTATCATGGAGATTCAAGTCTAGCTGATCTATAGTCTTTGTGATCATGATCAAGCCGCATAAACAGATCATAACTTCTTCAGTAACAAGAAAAGAATATGGATCATCTTCTAGGAGCATCAACAATCTATCAACTTCATTATCCGAAAATATCGATCGAGAGGCTCCTAGAATGCCTCCTATTCGTCGTAATTCGCTTTCCTCTTGATGCAAAAGTATTTGAAAATATATGCAAATGAAGCTATGTGAGTCCTCTAGAGTTTTATCTAACATGTAAGTTTTCATGACAGCTCCAGAGAAAAGACAACGTGTTCCTTCTGCTTACAATAGATTCATCAAGTAAGTGTGTTAGTTACAACTTTTAACATGTGATATTTTTCTCTACTCCTTAACTAAAATTTTCAATAATCTTTAATTGTTGTTAATTAGAGAGGAAATACAAAGGATTAAGACTTGTAATCCGGAGATTAGTCACCGTGAGGCGTTTAGCACAGCTGCTAAAAATGTAAGCTTCCATCTTAATCATTAATCTTTCACAGAAAAATATACATATGTGTATATATATACACAGAGTCGGCTCTGATATTTGTGGGGCTAGAAACGTTTACGGTTTACAGTATTAGAGGCCGAATTTTTTATGTATAATTTTTAAAATCGATAAGTTGGAGACCGCGAATATTTCATCTGACATGTCTCAGAGTCTTCTGTATACTTCACATATATGAAGTAGATGCGTGTAAAATTAATATTTGATTGTGAGAATTATATGAACTATAACTAAAACTCATATACAAACACATAGATTAGATAATTGGATAGTTTATTTTTAATAATTAATCCTATGTCATAAGCTAGTTATAATAGCAATGGTGGGAAAATTCTAGCTAGGGCTTGATCTTTCTCTCTAGTGATGAGATATAGGATGAATTTTTATCCAAATTATAAGTGTATATACCAATATATAAGGTAGTGGATTCTACTATATGCAAAATTGGTGGAATGTTTATTACAAAGAAAATTTTTTCTTTTCAAAAATAATTTTGCCTTTAATGTTTTGTGTGTAGTGGGCACATTTTCCTCATATTCACTTTGGATTAAAGCTGGATGGCAACAAGAAAGGCAAGCAATTAGACCACACAGTTGTTGCCCAAAAGTCTAATGGCTATTACTAAAGCCTTTATATATATAAAATATCTCTATAATATATATATATATATATATATATATATATGCATGTGTATGTTTTATAATGTTTATCTTTGTACGTACTCGTTTATAAATATGTAAGCAGAGATGATAATGAATAATGAATGAGAAGGCAAAAGAAGATCATAAAGTTACTTATATATATAGTTTATTCTCTTAATAAGTGAACTTCATTATGGTTATTTTCACGATTTAACATATAATTATTTATAGGAAGAATCTTCTTTACAAAGATTTGTAATACAAATTTCCTCTTTCTTCATTCTGAAAAGGTATAGCTTTTTGTGTGGTCACAAGTATGACATCAATTTCAATTAATGTATATATAGAATTGGAATACAAATATATAACAATAGATTGGATGTTTGCTTTTGTGTATATATACAAACACATGCAATATATATACAGTCAGTGTTGTCCCATATTTTCAAAATTTGTCTAATACACAATACACTATGCACAATTAAAAGTTTGAGTCATTTGTTCATAAAACTTTTTTTTTGTAAGTTTCAGACACCATTAAAATGATTGTTTAAAATCGTGATGAAAGTAAATGCCCTAAATGACCAGTTTATTTGTCTATTCTCGAGAGCGGCTCTATACATAGAGTCAGGGTCGGTTCTGAACATATGTCCAAAAAACATTTGAATGGAGTCTTATATTTTTAAAATTATTTAAAGATTTATTTAAAAAAATATTTTGTTCATATTGTATAGAAAAAAAAATGTGGAATAGAGATGTTTGTATGACTCATTACAAACATAATACATGTAAAATATATTTTTGTCTATTGTAATTTGTGAGAGAAAAAATAAAAGAACGCATGTAGTATTTTTTTCTGTTTTTACAGAATTTAGTATGCATTATAAGATCTCATTTTGTAGTTTGTATTGGATCTCAATGACCGGTTCTGCATAGAGTGAGTAGTAAAAAATAAATTCCATCTAGGGATATGATATGGTAACTTTGATGGTGCTGAGATAAGTCTGAAAACTCACTCATTCCAAAGAAACATTCTTTACAAAAAGCAAAGGCTCCCATGAATAGTTCAATTGGTTGTTGTCTTGAACAGTTTTTTACTAAAATGTATATAATGAGAAATTAATCAATGCTCATGTCTCCTCTTGTCAGCCACAGAATTCTCAGTTTCATGATTATAAAATTAGTCACATATACACTATTACACACTGATCATAGGCTCACTATTTCAGATAATCAGTGGCAGCATGAAACTTAATCGGTGTCGGTGAATAAGATGGACTAGTTCATTAATTTTCAAGATAAAAGTTTTTTAAAAAAATTCAAAATAAAACATTGCATTTCATACTAATATATATTCTCAAAAGAGGAAAAGCTACAAATTTTAATGTTGGTAATATTTGTCAAAACATAAGGCTATGAGCACCAAAGTATACCAACTTCAAGTCAAATCATATAGTTTTATCATATATAAAAGCTCCAATTTTAGCAAAACATGGTTCTTTAATTTCTCCATTTTTTCTAGTTGTATTTATGTACCCACCTAGTTCAATGTCATCAATAAACATTTTGCATAAAAATGCACAAAATTTTGTAGATTTTTTTTTGTTTTTTATAATTTTTCTAGAAGTAGAAAACGTTCCGCATTGGATCAAGAACATAATCAGAGGGAACAAAAACTTCTTTTCCCATAGAAAAAACAATAAGGGTATACGGGAAATAAGCATTGGCTAATTCGAAATGAGCAAATAAATCAGTGGTTGCACCATCTTTTATGACATCCCCCGAATTCTACAAATTTTTCGTATGAGAGAAACTATATGTCACGAAATAAAACTAATTATTTTGCCATAAAAAGTAATTAATGCGATAAATAATTTGAGTAGACCAAGTGGTCAACTACTTTTGCTAAAAGAATGCCACTTTGTTAAAAATGACTTAAGCATATATATACCTAATTGCAATCACTAGCTTCCACTCGACATCAATAAGCTATTCAAATATACTTTTAACTTCATTTTCTATTCTCCTAAATGGACACGAACTGTTCTTGTGGCTATGTTTAATGAAAATCATCTCTCTCTATAATTTTCCCGACGAGTGTATGGGTCCATATGTAATGTGTGTAACAGTACTAGAGACACTTACGTACACCTTCCATCGTCCATGCACTATCACATTCACACATTGTTTTTATACAGGGGAAAATAAGTTAATAGAATATAAGCTTGCCTTAAAAATGTTCGAGAAGGAGTGGTCCAATGGTAAAGACGGACTTCTTCTTGAAAACAGGTTGTGATTTTAAACCCTGCCAGAGGAAACCATTTCACGCTGTCTCCAGATACTTACACGGGTATAGGCTCTTGATTTTAGTTCATTTGAATACCTAGAGAGAATCTATCCGTGAAATGGTCTCCTAAGCAAAAATTAGATATAATTTTTTAATATATTTGGGTTTAACCTTTTTATTTATCAAAAAGAAAAAGCTTGCCTTAAAAAAATTGAGATATAGTATTATATATTAATAAATATACGAGGATATAAGAGAAGAGATTTATGAAAATAAAGGGTTAAAAAGAAAGAAAAAAACAGAATCTGAAACGTCAAATCATGTTAGTTGGGGTCTTTAGATGTCTTTGGCTGTTTGTGTCTCTGATGGGTCTTGTCCACACAATTCAATGTTTCCTTTTCTTTCTTTCTTTCTTTTATTTCATTCCATTTTCTTCTCTTTTTTTTTTCTTTTCATTACTATGTAATTTTTTTAACCTTTGATGGTAAAATATATTCATTAGGATTGCCGAAAAAATATATATATATTCATTAGGATTAGTGACCAATGACCATAGCATTTTCCATTTTTTGATTTTTTTGATAAGTATGTGAATTTATTATCAAAAGAACTTGGGGTTACAAAGAGTTTCAAAAGGCAAAAAAAACTATATCGGTTTAGGTTTGAGGTGTGAGGAAGGCCAATGAAGTCATTATCAGGTTTGAGTCGACCGGATTTTCGAACAACTTCGATTTTCGGGACTTTCGAACATATCAGGTATGGTATCCTCACTCTGTGACAACTTTTTTTCCGACTAGTTTGGAAGACTCATTCATATTCGAACATCTCCTTAACCAATGATGAAAAACCATAGCAAAAGAAAGTTTATCGTTAGTGTTTTAGTGTATGGTCTAGATATCACTCTAATGTTTTGCTTGGCCATTACCTTGGATTGTTTCGATTTCCCTAGTTAAGTTTTAGTAGTCACTGGATTAGGAATTTGTTTTGTAGTCTACTTAATTGGTTTAGTTTAGATGGTTGAAGGGACGATTCGTTTTACTATTAGGGTAAAATGTATTTGTTCTCAATGTGGTCAAAAGTGCAATAACGGACAACATCAAGTAGCGTTGGTTTCTCATAAAGTGTTCCGGGTGATACTAGTTTCTGATTCATTGCACTGTGTGATTTAAGTCTCTTTTGAGACATTTTGGTCGATAATCCATTGTACTCAAAGTATTTAGTTAATATTAAGTTAATGTTGAGTCAAAAAAAAAAAGCAAAAAAAAACTTAAAACCTTGTGAAACTACTAGCTAATTACTTGAAACCATTTTTTATAAGTGTTAGAAACCATTTTTATTTTATAAAATCGAAAAAAATTTATAGGCGCCAATTTTTCTCCCTTCTTATCTAATATGACTTCAACTCCAAGCCCCATTTTTCTAATTTTCTCTAACCATTTAAATACATCCAATCTCTTAAATTCTATAGATTCGCCCATGTATTCACAGAATGCAATGTATGTGTTTACAACAATCTCTCCATATAGGAGTGGTGATACATTACATACATCCGCTATAAGCAAGTTATGAGCACACACATGCATTTTGTAAGAAACATTAGTTCCACTTTTGCTTCAATAAGAAATGTTGAACATTCATACAATTAATTAGGCGCATCCGAATTTTCGGTCTGAGTTCGGTTCGGATCCATTCGGGTTTCGGGTTTCGGCTTATCAGATGCATAACATTAATCCTCGTTTGGATATTTTCATAATTAGGGTCAGGTTTGGTTCGGGTATACTCAAATTGGATTTAGTAACGTAAAAGAAACTTGAGTATATCCTGAAATTATTTCGGGTTCAGTTCAGATTCAAGTATTTTTCAGGGTTTTCAAACTCAATTTTTTTTCCCTACGGAAAAATTTTCGGGATTTTTCAGTTTTTCGGGTTTAGGTTCCGCTTAGGGTTTTCAAGTTTTTTCATATTCGGATATATGCTCGATTTGAGTTTTCCAGATACCCGTTTGAATTCGATTCGGGTTCAGATGATACCTGGTATCCGAATTACCATTGAACAGGATCCGTTCGGGTGATTTTACAACTCGGATCGTATTCAAATTTGAGTTTTTTTGGATTAAATTCGGGTATTTTCCCCTGCCCTACCAAGTACAATCTTGCAAACTGTTATTATACAATTTATTTAGGGGCTAGTCTTAACTCTTGCATATGTGTATAAGTGTACTAGATAAGAAACAAGCAAGCACCATAGTTTAGTTGTATATATCAAATGATTATTTATTGTTTGCATCAAATTTAAAAACCACAAAAAAAGTAACTTCTTAAGGCAAATCATATACAGCAATAAAAGACATCAATACACTTCCCATCCAAAGCTTACCATCTTTCTCTTCCACTTCACTTACTGCCTTCACTACTTTCCCTCTACTATCTTCCAACACTTTCAACACTTTCCCGTCTTCGCTATACTTCACAGCCACCGCGTGTGGCCAACCACCTACCTGAAGCAAGTACTGAAACTTCACGGTTATCGGTAGCTTCAGAAACAACTTCCTTATTCTCGGGCTATGCGCCATCACGTGTGTGAATATGTTGCGGTGGCAGTGTACTGCCACCCAGAAATCCCCGTCTTTGTTTGTGCGGATATTGTCTGGGAACCCATGTAATAGAGCTATTACTTCTGATGTTCCGGCTTTTTCTCCTTTCAACCAGTACTTTCTTAATCTGAAATATATCGAAACAACAGTGAGAATCCTTTCGTTTTTGCTTCAATCAGAAATGCTACAAGTTATGCCAAAGGATTCACCTTCCAATTGATCCTTCACAAAAGATGAAAAAGGAGCCGTCTTTACCGAGGGATAAGCCATTAGGAAACTGGAGATTTCTCACGAGAGTGGTAGTCTCTTTTGTTACTGGATTGTATTTCAACACCCTCCCACTATCTTCCCCGGAGACAATCAAGTGCATGAAGTTCCTGAAAATGTGTTTTCAAAGCAAAACAAACTCAGGAAAGTACGAGAAGAACACACTCAACTACACTACAAGGCAGGGCACAATTGGTTATATAGCACATCATAAGCTCATCGCAACTCCCTATAACAATCAAAACTTTAAAACGGCATTTCACAAGCGTTCACTGAAGATCAAAGTATTCGACACACGAACAGAGTTCCTAGTAGTGCAACAAAGTGTAGAGAAACGCATACATACCTTCGTTGGAAAACAGAGCTGCTATCTGTAAAGTAAACATTCCCTTCTTCATCAACATCAAGATCATTAGTAAATCTCAAAGGCAAACCATCTGCTTCGGTTGTAAGAGAAGTTGCTAAACCTCCTTCAGGACCTACTTTCATTATCCCTAAATAAGCATCAGCAATGTACAATTCTCCAGTTTTCTTATGGAATCGAAGACCTAAAGGTCGACCACAGATGTGTTCATGCTTCAAGTAATCCAATAGTGATGGCTTTCGATCACATAGTTCTGACCTAACCATACAATAAACAAAGCAGATTTTGAGAACTGTTCTGCACATAGATTCAAACTCTAAACCTATCACTAGAACTCACCGATTGTTCGAAGTATACGCGAAATCGATCCATCGAGATCCATCCCAAAAGAGAATCCGACCGTCGGCGACGCCGGTGTACGGACCACGGCCAAGCGGATCGAAAACGATACTCTCGGGACCTTGAACCTCGTTTAGAAACTTGATCTCCGAGTTCTGAAGTAGATCTTCACGATCTCTCTCCTTGGGAAGCGACGATAATGGCGGCATATCGATCTTGTAAGTTTGAAAGTTAGGGAACTTCGAAATGGAACTGTGTTTGAATGGATCAAGAGCACAATAGATCGCAACGACGATACAGATCCTTGCGAATTTGCTCATCGCCATGAGATCTTCTTCTTCTTCTTCTTCTTCTTCTCTCTCTGAGTGAGAGTGATTGATTTGAGAGAGGTTTTGTATACGGAAGAAGAAATTGGTTGAAAGAAGTAGTTGAAGATTTTAACTTCTTCTAGCTATGAAACACAACAACCCGGTTTAACCGGTTGGACCAAGATGTGATTAATTTAATTTTCCCGGTTTGATTATGGATGACGTGGCGAGATATTATTAGTTGATTTAACTGAATTTTATTGTGTATGCGCCCGTAGAGGAGTAAAGCTCGACTTCGTCTTCTTCGAGTGGATCAAACCGGTTAGACCAAGATTTGATTAATTTAATTTTCCGGTTTGATTTTGGATGACGTGGCGAGATGTTATTAGTTGATTGAACAGAATTGTATTGTGTAGGCGCCCGTAGAGGAGTAAAGCTCAACTTCGTCTTCTTCGAGTGGATCAATCAGAAAAAATTGTGTATCGATCTGAGGAAGAGAACGAAGATGGCGGCGAATTCGGAATCGTTTCTTGATGGATTCAAAGGCTATTGGAAGGAGAAGTACTCGTTTCTGGAAAATTACACGAGGTTCACGAAACGCGACGAGCCTCTTCCTTCTTGGTCTTCTTCCGATGTCGACGAGTTCATCGCCTCCGATCCTGTTCATGGACCTACCGTATTTACCTCTCTCTCTCTCTATCTCTCTCTGTATCCATGGAATCATCTTGTTATGTGGCTGAGATTTTGCCGTTTGATCCATTATCTATGGAATTTGCCTATGTGATTGCTTTGTTATACAGTGAGACTTTTTCTCATTGTTCATGTGTATCAAGTGTCTCTCAGCTTGTGAATAGATTAGGCAGGACATAGATGTGGTGTGATGTTTTCGTTTAGGAGGTTTTAAAGTATTCATTTGCATGATCTTGAAGATCTTGATTGTATAAGAGTGACAAGAGAAGGAGGAAAGAAGAAGGCGTGATGAGTTAAATAGTCTTAGAGAAGAAATGTGATAAGCATTTGGGAGAATCTATATGTATCAAGAGTTGAGGAGAGTGTGGGATTCTTATACAGACTAAATCGCTAGTTTCGCGGTTTTGGTTCCGTAAGATATAGAATAGTAAAGTTCTAGCCTTTATTGTGGGAGACTTTGAATTCTTTGTTTTAGCTTCTTGCTCGATATGAGCCTATATGTTCGTACTTCGGCATTCTTTACTGCACACATATATGATGTTTTGGTTCTCGGGAAGTTTGGATAACATTGTGTTGTTCATCACGTTTCAGCTGAAAACCGCTAGAGAAGCTGTGACTTTCGGTGTTGCTGGAACTGTACTTGGAGCTGTATCTACCGCTGCTTTTGCTTGGAAATACTCTAGGAGTCCACATGGTAAGACATTATTATCTCTTTGAATAACCATTTTCATCGCTTGATAAAGGTTGGAAAGTGTTATGTAGTTCTCGTTGGACTTAGTATTCGTATAGTATTTTACTTTCTCTCTTTGTACTTTTCGACACCTCCATAAACTACTGCTTGGTGCAACAGGTGCTGCATTGTCCTTCTTAGGAGGAGGTGTGTTTGGTTGGACCTTTGGGCAAGAAGTCGCAAACCACACTCTGCAACTTTACAAGTTGGACACGATGGCGGCACAAGTTAAGTTCATGGAATGGTGGGAACGCAAGTGTCAAGGAAGGTCCTAAACATATCTCGTCTTTTGCAAAACACCGCGAAATGGTGTGATCGGTTTATCCATCCATCGCGAGAGTTTTATCCTTTGAACCTTTTGTCAATTCTCAACTCTTGGAACATGTTTTTCTAACTTGTCTCAATAAATTCCAACATGCTCCATCAAATGTTTTGAATATTTGAGAAATCCATATTAGTGAACATCATAATAATTTGCTATAATACACGATCGGGTTTCCAATTAATGCTAATGTTTTACAATGTATGTAGGTAGGGCGAATTTAGAAATCAATTTTATGGGGGCATTATTAAATTTGTTTAAAATTCTGAGGTTAAAAGTGCAATAACAAAAGGGGTATTTTCTAAAATTATACAAAAATACAAAGAGAATTTAAAAAAGCACTAGATGAACGTATGAAATTAGAAAGAACACCTTAGAAAGAACACCTCAAACGATACTTAATTTTAAGCATTTTTGATATATAAGTGATATTATATTGATGTGTCAATATTGAAAATGACGTGTCTTTATGTTTTATTTTGATTGGTCATTTGCTTTATATATTTTTGTGAAGTGTCACTTGCTGATAACATAGAATATAATTGTTTAGGTATTATCACTTGGAAAGTCTCTAAGTTATTATGGTGCTCCCTCCGTTTCATATTAATTGATGTTTTAGGTGTATTTTCTTTGTTCAATTTTAAATTATGTTTTCAACTTTCTATGCAAAAATTTAATGTTATTTTGTGTTTTTGGCCATTTATATTCTCCACGGTGAGTTTTCATTGGTTGAATTGACTTTAGTTAATATTTTTTTTATGAAAAATAAGGTAAATTGAATAAAAGTCAATAATTTCTTAAACATTGTGTATAAACCTAAAACATCAAGTATTGTAAAATAGGAGTATTAAATAATAAAAATTACTAATTCAACAATTTTGTGGTGATCCATAGAAGTAGATTTTGGACGGAGCCTACAAATTACCTATATAAACTACCATATAAGTAGATTTTGCAGGTATGTGTCCATCTCGATATTAATAAAATCTCACCGTTAAAAAAACCAAAAAAACAATCGTTGGTTTGTTCTTTTTAATAAACTTTTATTGCCTTTTTTATATTGTTAAAACTTTATTGCAAAAAAAAACGTTTTTACAACGAATGCAACTATTCTCAAATGTACCATCAACTATGGAAATTTTTCCATCAAGGTCAATATAGACTAATTTAGACTATCTTTTCTGACGGTTACCAAAATATAGTTCGACTCATAGTTATTCATGAATTCTTTGATTCATGAATTCTTTAGTATATATAGAAATCAAGGAATGACAAGGTTTATAATGATATAGACAAGCATCCATATCAAAATTCGAAAATTGTGGAACAAGAGGCTATGTGATGGGAGAGTGCTCGTGAGGAGAACCGAATCACAATAACAACAATCAATTTACTTTTATTGATGGATTCGTTATATACCAGATATAGAGTGCGACATAGATGGATCCTGAAAGGATACCGATACTTCTTCAGAATTGGGTTATTGTCGAGGCTTCTCTCTTGCACAAAATGCGCTCAAAAAAATCATCTGCTTCAAACTTGTTTTTGAAATGTGCAAGAGAAAGAAATTGTTTCCTCGCTCATGACTCCAACATGAGAGGAGATAGGAGATTTTTCCTTTTAAAGGTCCCAAAATCAACATCTCTCTTAAGTGGTCTATTGGGGTTGATGTGTACGACATTCTACGTTTGGTGAAAACTACAACTTGTTTGTCCACTCGACTAGTTCAGATGATAATAAGCATTGATAATGTGGTTCAAAGAATGCGTGAATAGACTGTTCCGATGGCACAACTTGAGCTGGAATTTGATTTGAAGGGTTTGGAAAAAGAAAGGATTTTTTAGATTTTTTGGAAAAAGAAAGGATTTGAAGAGACTGTTCCAATTGTTGTCCTTTAAGGGATGTCATAGTCCTCTTTTGTAGTTTAAGTTTTAGGCATTGCTGTTTAGTTTTTATGGTTTAAAATTTAGATTTAGTCCATTAACAAAAAAACAATATATTTTGTGTTATTTTTTAGGAATACAATATATTTTTCCAAAAACAAAACTTGTGATGGTACTTACGCTAACAAAACCTTATTTTAGTGGTATTTTCCACCACTCGTTTACTGCCCAATTCAAAAAAAGAAATTTAAAAGCTGAATGTAAATTTTTATTAAACAATTAAAAAACATAAAAATGGGAAAACTATATGTAGTAGATCAAACTAATACAAACCATTTTATTGAACATTTATAAACCGTTTTGGTTGTTGATATATCAATTTAATAGCCTTTCAATAATTTGACAGATACATAATCACATTTCAGCTGAAAACAAAACTACAAATAAAGAAAAAAAACTCAATAAAGTACAATAAAAATTTAGATAAACAAAGTTATTGCCTTTGTCCGGCACTGCACATGAAAACAACAACCCATTTTTCCTCATAAAAAAAACAAAATTAAAAATTAAATAAATATAATAAATCTCCTTCGAAAAAAATTTAAAAAAAAAAAGAAATATACAAAGATGAAAACGACATAGTTTTAGTGGTGATGGTTGTTGAAAGAAGCAAGCATCAGGCAAAGTTTATAGTTTACAAAGCATCCATTGTTGTTGTGTGGTCTTTCTTACTGTGAAGAAGTAACATCATCCAAAGTGATTGTTGTTGGTGTTTTACAACTCCACTCTGTACGTCCTCTCACCACTTCAGCTCCATCTTCGAGTCGAAGCAAATGCTGACATTCGACTTCTCCTGCGGTTCCTAAGTTACCGATATCACATCCCGACACTGCGGTTAAAGACTCAAGCACGCTGTCTCTTCCGCATTCTCTCCTGTACTCGAGCGTCATGCTTTTCAGCTTCTGACTCTCCATCATTCCCACCGGAGCGCTCTCTAGTATCCACCCTATGTACTTCACATTGTTCACATGTTGGTTCACGTCTAAGTCACTCCACCGCGGCTGCAAATAAAAAGAGAATCTTTACCAAAACCGTTCGGGGTTTCAGTTTGTTGAAACATACAATCAAGTAATATTATACTCACGGTGAGACCAGATCGAACGTAGTCAGCGTTCTTGTCGTCGAGTTTTGTTAACTTTCTGCTGTCTTCGGTAAGTACTGGGTCCGAGTTGACAAAGTACGGCTCAATTTCGCCACGAACTTCTTCGGGGATCTTTGATAATCGTCTTGTCAGTTTATTCATCATCACCCACACACTGCAAGGTAATATTTCGCATGAACTTGTGTAGACTTTTCGAAGTTAATGACACAGACGACAATATAAACGACATCTTCATCGAGAAATCTAATAAACAGTCACATACGTAAGATGAGAAAAATCTAACCTTGATGCTCGGGTTAAGATTTCTCCGGTATTACAATCCCGAACTAACCAATCACGGCGCATACCATTCTTTCCAGATTGACTAACCCATGTATCTACTTGTACAACATCTCCCCTGTAAGCATAAAGATATCAAAATGGCGATTGATTCTTTAAACGAAACAATAAAAATACACATCAGGCTTAAGCAATAGAATCTCGATAACTCAAAACCGACTCTAAGCTTACCAAGTAGGATATTTATCAACCACAACCTGCATACGAGTAACAACCCAAATCAAATTCTTCTTAACCATCTCCGGAGTAGAACCAAACCCATCTCCCAGCAATCCCGCAGACTTAACATGGTTAAGCGCCGTTTCCTGCCATACGCATAATAGATAAATCAAACAAGCGACAATGTGGGACTGTAACGACAATCAAAGCAGTACCTGCAAATGATTCATAACCGTTTCTATAGATGCCGTGCGATCAGCACCTATTTCATACGACCTAATAGAGAAATTCTGACGGAACACAAGACCGTCCTGAACAATTCTCCCAATACCAAACGGATCCATAACGACATCAGAACGCCTCGGTTTCCAATCAAGCATCATCCATTGTTTCTCTGCAGCTAAAAAAACCGTTGTTATAGCAGCAAGAAGCATGCTCCAATCAGGTAACTGGTTAATGAATGTTCTCGGTGCAGGCTGCTGCTGCTGCGGCGACTCATTATCGTTCTTCGAAATCTCTACTGATCCAGGCAAGCCAACAACTTTCTTTCCATTGATCTTAGGTGGAGCTTGTGCATTTGGTTTCACCTTCATCCTACCAGAGTTTGGTGTTGAATTAAGACCAGCAAAGTTCGTTGATCCAACTTTTTTGTTCCCAGGATCAATCGAAGGCGATGATATCGGAAAAAACGACGACGTAGCAGATGTAGCCACCATGACTAAGAAACGAACTTTCAGAGACCTAAACAACATAAATCGAAGATTAAACTCAGCTAAAGCTCAAAATCGCCATTTTTTTCATTCTAAGTATTCACATTTACAATAATGAGGAAACAAATTTGAAGCAAATCAAGAATTTTTCAAAACCCAGATCTGAAATTCAAACAAACACACCAGATCGAAGAAACCCACCAAGAAAAAATCAAAACTTTACACAGATAATCAAAGAAATTCACTGAAACGCCATTGATTTGTTTCGATCAAGCATCAAAAAACTTGAAAAATCAATCAGATGATCAAATCCGAAACAGAGAGATACAGAGATTCACAAAACGAAGAAGAAGAAGAAGAGAAAGAGAGAGAGAATCATACCAAAAAAACGAAGACAGCAGATGAAATCAATGAAGAAAAAAGTTATAAAAGAGATTATAATAAACAAAAAAGTAACGCCAATTTCTCAAAGTCTCGAAACCCTAAATTCTCCACCTTTGAGAACTTGCCTCTCTGGCTCACGATCTCTTTTTATTCTCTTTTGTTTAAATTTTTTTGTTTCTGAATAATTTTCTTTTTGAGATTCTCAATAATTTTTTTTTGGGAAATAATAAAAAAAAATACAATTTTTTTTTGTTGTGGGTGAGAGAGAAATGTGGATTCTCAATCTTCTATATATTGCATTTTGGGCTTCTTCTCTTCTTCTCCTACATTTTCAAAACCAACATTTTTATTTATGTAATTTCCTATTTTGCCCTTTTCTTGTTACAATATTGTTAACCTAACTAGTCATGTATATTAATTTTCTATTATTCACAATTGACTAAAATTTCTACAAGTTTTTGCACGCAATAGTTTTGCTTGATTGCTTGCTTATGTGAAATTTTGTTTGGATTTGATTACTCTAAACACTTCTGTGAGATTTTGTAGAGAAATAGTATACTACGAGAAAATATTGATTTGGCTATCTGTATTATTAACGTGTTTTCATTTTTTCGATCATTTGTTTTGAGAAAAATTACAGTTATATGTATATGTGTGCATGTGTTGAAGTAGTATTAGTATGAGTGTGTTGGAATACAAATCAAGTCCCACATCGAAAATACTAGAAGAGAAAATCTAGTATATAAATAATGTCCAATCCCACTTAGTATGAGGCCTTTTGGGAAGGAGCCCAATAACAAATTCGTGCGGACTTTGTCAGTTGGGCCCAAAGCGGACAATATCATACTAAGAAGAGGGAATTGGACATGAGGCCTTAAAGGAGCCCAATATGTGGTATCAGAGCCCACGGTTCAGGAGTGTGGACCTGGTCGAAGTGGGGGGAGATTGTTGGAATACAAATCAACTCTCACATCAAAAATACTAGAAGAGAAAATCTAGTATATAAATAATGTCCAATCCCCACTTAGTATGAGGCCTTTTGGGAAGGAGCCCAATAACAAATTCGTGCGGGCCTTGTCAGTTGGGCCCAAAGCGGACAATATCATACTAAGAAGAGGGAATTGGACATGAGGCCTTAAAGGAGCCCAATAGAGTGAATTTTAGAAATGATTTTTGGAATCGTGTGAATAATGACAATTGCGTGCTAGTTTGTAAAGATAATAAACCAACTTTAAAAATTCTTTTAGAGCATCGTTTTTGACCGTCTGACGGGATCAGGTCTGACCAACATAGGGTGGACAGATGTGCGACGGCTAATGGATTTATCACCACATAAAAAAAGTTTGTTAACAAATAAGAGTCCAGAAAAAAAAATTATGTGTTTTTGGGACCAAAAATTTTTAGTTGTAATATTATAGGACCTAAAACGTTTTTATTAATAGTGTAAAGGGTCTAATTTTTTTCTTGCTTTAGGGACTTCAAACTTTTTAGATCGGATCTGGACGGAATAGACATACGGGTTTAAAAAGTACATCAGAACACACGAGAAGGACAGTGTAATGTGTTACAATTTTGCTAATAACACACCAAATCATAATGGGAAAGTGTAGAGAAAAAGACACATATCAGATTGTGTTAGCGCCGTATTTGTCAATTCTTGGCACCGACGTTTGTTTGTGTTAATAATAATAATGAAAGAGTAAGGTGGGAGAAGATAGACAATAACAAGCTATACATGTGCATGCATGCATCAATCTCTTTCTTTACTTTGTATTTATTAAAGTTTTAAGATATAAATATGAAACAACATTAAAACAAAACCTAACGTTATCTTTTTTTGCTGTTACGTGTGTTTTTTTACTTTAAATTAGCCCTGGGCAAAAATAACCGGAATTGAAAAACCGAACTGGAACCGACCAAAAATTTCGGTTCGGTTCCGGTTTCGATTTCGACCAAAATACCCGATGGGTCTTGAGATTGGAGAACCGCGGATATCGGTTCGGTTCCGGTTTTTATCTGAGAACCGAAATAAAGAACCAAATACCCGAATATATATATACATTTACCCGTATAATACTATGGTTATCGACATTTCGGGTAATTTATTGACATTTCGGTAATTTATTCAGATCTCGGGTAATGGTTCCGGATAGTTTTTTGTCATTTCATGTATTTTATTTGCATTTCGGGTTTGAATTTCAGATGTCTATAGTGTTATTTCAGATATTTTTTTAATTTCGGGTATAATTATTGCTATTTCGGTTCCGGGTACAAGGAACTATTTAAAAACCGATTTTTTGGGTATTTATGGTTTTTCAAATCTATACCGAACCGACAGGAACCGAACCGGAACCGAACCGAAAATGTAAAGTACCCATTGAATCCTAAATTTATGGAACCGAAATACCCGGAACCAAACGGTTCTTACCCGGAATCGAACCGAATACCCGAATGCTCAGGGCTACTTTAAATCATCAAACTTTCGAGAATGTTATAAAAAAAAGGTCAAATTAGCGTTAGGACTTAGAAATGTATTTCAAACGGAAACGTAATATAAAATAAAATTCATGTTTTAAAACTCTACCTAATAGTGAGAAGAGATAATAGATTGTGCATGTGTTAGTTTATCGGTTGATATGCAAATCGTAAATAAATAGATTATAAAAATGCTAAAAGAAAATGTGACTATACGTAATAACCAAACCAAATGTTTGATTGATTTCTTAGAAATGTCGTTAAATCTACTTTGGTCGTCGTCATTTTTATTGATATATTATCTTCTTTTGTCTTCATTTGCTTAGATTTTGAAACAGTTTAGTTACATTTTCTTAGAGTGAATCTATGTTGCTTTAGGATAAAAACATATGGGAAGGGAGATAGTCAGATAGGTTTGGGCTTAAAGGCCCAAAAAAATGAAAGTTAAATCAAGAGAAGTAGAGAGCTAAACTGAAACACCTTGACCCATATTTCTTTACCGCGGTCGAAGCAGATCAAGCCGTGACCGAACCTTCAGATTTTCTTAATTTTTTTTATCTACTTTTTAATTGAAATTCCTGGTCACGGCTTGACCGGATCGTGGAATGCTTCGACCACGATAAAAAATATATAGGCCGAGATGTTTCAATTTGGTATTATAGCCGAATTCAGATGAATGTAAAGTTAGAGATTCACATCATCAGAAACGAAGATCCTCTATGTAACGTGGACGTTTCACTCTATAAGTGGTGGTGAAAGATAGCTTGATTTATGGAAACACGATGGCGTGTGAACAAAATTTAAAAGAATTGAGTTGAATGACTATGTCATCATATTGTATTTATTTTTTCGGTTATTGGTCATGAGAAAACTCCACAATCAAGCGTGTTAATGCCGAATCAAGCAATACTAAGATGAATGAATTTTCGGGAAGTGATTTACAAAATCTTGCAAGTAAAGACAAAACACAATAAGACAGATTGTATGATGATATGTAGTGAAAGTGATAACATCTCTTCAAAATGGCGTTTATAGTCGTCTAACAAGATGAGTATGCGGATCTAAAGAGGGACGTCGAAACACACGAGAAAATGGTGAAAAATGTTATACAAATCCTATGAACTCTAATGTAGCACCATTTTTGTAAAAGGTTAAACTAAAAATCATGTTTTTAATAGTAAAAAGATAATAATCACATATACATCCACAAAAATCTTTATTAAAAATAAAAAATATTCCATCTTATAAAAAAAATCTTTTTAAAAAAGACAGATATTTTGGGAAAATGTTATAAAGACAAAAAAGGCCTGATGGGCTTTACAAAGAGGCTTTGTCACCACACCAACACGGAAGTACAAAACAGAGAGAGTCTTATCCAAAGCAACATCTTCTCTTCCTCCTCCTCCGTCTTCGTCTCTCGGCTTCTGGCCGGAGCAAACCATCTCCGGTAACTTCCTCTCTCTCTTTCTCACTCTCTCTCACTTTCTCTCATATAAATTATCAGTCTTTCTTGGTTTTGGAATCGCCTTCGATGTCATATCCATGAGCTGAAAAATCACAACTTGCTATAGCAACATTTGATGATTGTTGGTTTTGATTTGTTAGATTGTTTCTATGGAAAGTAATGAAGTGAAAATGTTGAATCTTTTTGTGTATTTTGCCTCAGGAAGAAGATTTTAGTTAGTGAAAGCTTATGGCAATAGCTACACATTGTTTCACTTCACCTTGTCATGATCGAATTCGATTTTTCTCCGGTTTTACTAATGATGATGATAAGCTTCTAAGAAAGAAGATCAATGGCACATTCTTACTCAAGATTTTACCCGTTGCTCGAAATGCTCGTATAAGAACCACTGTGAGATCATCACTTCCATTGTCTAGATTCAGGTCAGGAATCTCTAAGGTAAATCAACTCGGTTTCGGGGTTTTGTGATTTGAAAACGAAGTAAAGTTTGTTTCTTTATATGATTACAGCCCTCATTGCTTTTACCTTCATGTGTTATTGTCAGGGAGTGTTTCATATTGTGGCATTAACATCGAAAAATGAAGTGAAAGAGCTTAGTACTTCACTCCTGCTAAAGCTTATCGGTGTTTTAGCTTGCGCTTTCCTCGTAGTTCCTTCTGCAGATGCAGTTGATGCGCTCAAAACTTGTGCTTGCTTATTAAAAGGATGCAGGTAAAAATTTCCTTCGTTTGAGTTTTTTTGTTTGTCGAAACTGTGAACTGTTATGCATCTAGATGAAGCTAGTTTTATACAACTGACCGTATGGAATCCCGATTATCTGTTAGGATAGAACTCGCGAAATGCATTTCCAACCCTTCTTGTGCAGCGAATGTTGCGTGCCTCCAGACTTGTAATAACCGTCCAGATGAAACCGAGTGCCAGGTTATCTTATTTGTTTGAATACATCATCATTTGAGGAAGAGATATAGCTGCTGCTTGAAGAGTCTTGTTTACGAGTTATGTGCTTATTTCAGATTAAATGTGGGGATCTTTTCGAGAATAGTGTAGTTGATGAGTTCAACGAGTGTGCAGTGTCGAGAAAAAAGTGTGTTCCTAGAAAATCTGATCTCGGAGACTTTCCTGCCCCGGACCCTTCTGTTCTTGTCAAGAATTTCGATATCAGGGACTTTGACGGGAAGTGGTACATTACGAGTGGCTTGAATCCAACCTTTGATACTTTTGACTGCCAGCTGCATGAGTTCCACACAGAAGGTGACAAGCTCGTTGGAAACATCTCGTGGAGAATAAAGACCCCAGACAGCGCATTCTTTACTAGATCAACCGTACAAAAATTCGTGCAAGATCCTAACCAACCTGCTGTTCTCTACAATCACGACAACGAGTACCTTCACTATCAAGATGACTGGTAAGTAAACAACAAAGTCTTGCTTATTCTTGTTCGGTTTAAACAAAGTTTTCGTATGATCCTCACAGGTATATCTTATCATCGAAGATAGAGAATAAGCCCGACGACTATATATTTGTGTACTACCGTGGGAGAAACGATGCTTGGGATGGATATGGTGGAGCGGTTGTGTACACAAGAAGTGCTGTATTACCCGATAGCATTGTACCAGAACTCGAAAAAGCAGCAAAAAGCATAGGCAGAGACTTCAGCACATTCGTGAAAACGGATAACACTTGCGGTCCTGAACCTTCGCTGGAGGAAAGACTCGAGAAGACAGTTGAAGAAGGCGAAAAGATAATCGTAAAAGAGGTTGAAGAGATAGAAGGAGAAGTGGAGAAAGTCGGTAAGACGGAAATGACTTTGTTCCAGAGATTAGCTGAAGGATTCAACGAACTTAAACAAGACGAGGAGAATTTCGTTAGAGGGTTGAGTAAAGAAGAAGCTGAGTTGTTGGATGAGCTTAAAATGGAAGCAAGTGAAGTTGAGAAATTGTTTGGAAAGGCTTTGCCTATCAGGAAGTTCAGGTAGAATACGAAAACCGAAAACCGTTGTTGTCGAAAAACTATATAATGTAATTTTTCTTTGTAAAGAACTTATCATTCCGTATAGAACGAACAGTTTGTTGTCGAAAAACCGAACTGAATCCGATCCGAGAAAATAGTACCATACCCGAACCGAAATTAATTAAAAACCCGAACGGGTCCTAAATTTCAATACCCGAAAAACCGAACCCGAACTTGATCTGAATCGAAATATTTTGGCTACCCGAAAATAGCCGAACTATAATTGTATATTTAAATATATTAGTTATTTTTAGATCTAATACAGAAAATAAATCTTATAGTACATGAAATTTTTCGAAATATCCATAAAAATAACTAAAAATATATGAGTTATCTAAAAATATAGAAAAATTAGTTAGAAAAGCATTTGAAATAATAGCTAAAAGTACAAGAAATGCCATAAATAATGAGTCTAACCAATTTTCATGTTAATTTAAGGTACTTAGTCATACATTTTTCAAATTTTTATGTTGTATACTATTTTTATTTTTGAATTTTTGAGGCATTTTAGGTATATTAGAATTTTCAAAATTTTTTATAATTTAAACGGGTATCAAAATCCATATCGAACCCAAGAGGAACCGAACCGAACCGAATCCGAACCGAAATTTGAAAATATCCGAATGGGTCTTAAACTTTTAAACCCGAAAACCCAAAATCCGAATAGACCCGAACCAAACCCGCACGTCCAACCCCTGTAGTGCACGCAATAGTTTGCTTGTGCACTTGCTTATGTGAAAATGTTACTAATCACACACCAATCATATTGTGAAGTGAATAAGACACATATTTGTCAATTCTTGGACCGACGTTTTGTCAATTCTTGGCACCGACGTTGTATTTGTCAATTCTTGGCACCGACGTTTTATGTTAATATATATTTTTTTTGTCGGCAAATCCGGATCATAACGGACCGATCCGGTAGTCCTAATCCTATATCGAGAATTTCTTTTTTACATCTGAGGAGTCCGGATCACAACAGGTCGATCTAGTAGCCCTTACACCATCTCCAACCATTCCATATTTTACTCCAAAATAGAGTGAGAAATAGAATAATGAACAAAAAAAATTTGGAGTAAGCCCTTGGAGCGAGGTTTGTGGTCTAGTGGTCGAGCGCTCAGCTCACCAAGTCGGGGGTCGAGGGTTCGAACCCCCGGTAACGCACTTGTGTGCGTATGCAGGGTTATGGGCTACCGAATCGGCCCGTTGTGATCCGGACTCCTTGTGTGTGAAGAGTATAATTCCCGAAAATAGCGTTGGGCTATCGGGTTAGCCCGTTGTGGCCCCAAAATTGCCGATAAAAAATAATAATAATAAAAACATGCCTTTGACGGCTAAAAGTAATAACACAGAAAACTCTTTTCATCTTTCTTAGTTTTCTGAGGGAATGAAAAGAAAGGAAAAAGTTTTGGCCGAAAATGTGGGAGAGTTACTCTGAAAGGAAAAAAGTTTTGTGACACGTTGTATTTTGTTTAAGGTTTTTGTTTACTTGTCGTGTCTAATTAAAAGCCTCAATCTCATTGTACTTTCAGTAGCAATGATTGAATGAGACAGTGATGGTTGTCCAAAAGAATTGGAGGAGGCTTCGTCACCACACCCACACGTAAAAGTCTTATCTTAAATCAACATTTCTTCACATCCTCCTCCATCTTTTGCCTCTCTGCTTCTCGCCGGAGCTTTCACTCTCCGGTAATATCCTCTCTCTCTCTCAAGCTCTCATATAAATTATCGGTCTTTACTAGTTTTAGAATTGTCTTTGATTTTTCATGTCTATAAGCTGGAAAAAATTCACAAACTTTGGCAACATTTGATCATTTTTTTCGGTTTTGATTTTTGAACATTGTTATTGATATATTGGTGACGATCAGGGCGTCTCAAACTATTTTCAGACCCTTTTCAAAAAAATATATTAAAGGTATATGTGATGATATAATATAACTTTTAAAATTTACTAATCACATTTATGTATATTTACTTTTTTTTAACCGTGATTATAGGCCCTAAATTTATAAATTTTATTTGAAAAGTTAAAATTTTAGGCTTTTAATTTTTAAAGATTTTTTCTTTTTGAGTCTGGACTCTGTTCGATCGCTCCACTCGCACGTGCTAAAAGACGGCCCTGAGTCGATTCTTCAACTGATATGTTAAATTATTTATGGAGAAAGAAATGGAGTTAAAAGTTGCATCTTCTTTGTATTTTATCTCAGGAAGATATATATAGTGAAAGCATGGTAATAGTTACACATTGTTTCACTTCACTTTGTCATGATCGTATTCGACTTTTCTCCGGATTCACAAACCATGATGATAAGCTTCCAAGAAAGAAGATAAATAGCACATCCTTGGTCAAGATTTTACCTTTGACTCGAAATTCTCGTATAAGAAGAACTATTGTGAGATCCTCAGGCCCATTCTCTGGATTAAGATCAGGAATCTCTAAGGTAAAATAAACCGGTTTCGATTTTGTGATTTCAAAAACAACGGAAAAGCTTGTTCCTTTAGATGATTACACACTTCATGTGTTATTGTCAGGGAGTGTTTGATATTGTGGCATTAACATCGAAGAATGAAGTTAAAGAGCTTAGTACTCCTCTTCTGCAAAAGCTCCTCGGTGTTTTAGCTTGCGGTTTCCTCGTAGTTCCATCTGCAGATGCTGTTGATGCGCTCAAAACTTACGCTTGCTTATTAAAAGGATGCAGGTCAGTGGCTGATCCAGAGATTATAATTAGTGAGGGCAAAAAATATAAATAACGTCACGCAATAAAATCCAACAAATGCGATATAAAAACGAATCCTACAAAAATACTGTACGTTCACTCATCATTTGAAATCTTTTTATCACTTGTTCGTCTGTGACGGATTCGAACAATTCTTTTTCAATATAACAAATTATACAATCAGTTAAAAACTGGTCTCAGATTCGATTGCGTCTATCTGTCTTCACTATCTTCATTCCAGAAAAATACATCTTTCAACACTTGCAGTGGCAACAAGCAAAGTTGATACTAACTTCATAAGCCTATAAACCAAAAGATGTGCAAAATGTTTTTGAGTTTTCACCATCATACAAGAAAGATCTCCACAGTTCTTTAGGCTCTTAAATCGTTCATCTCTACGTGCATTGTCAATATAGATATCAAGTTGTTGCTCAAGAGATAAAACCTCCCCATGACTAAAGTCATCAAGATAGGACTTAACCAATCTCATCAACTTCTCTTTGCCAAAATCACTACAAGTTTCTTTGATAATCATGCTCTTAGTGTACGATGGCACTGATATGAGTGTATATAACTTATATTGTCTAACCATATGGATGCTTCTTTTATCTGTTAGGATAGAACTCGCAAAGTGCATTTCCAACCCTTCCTGCGCAGCCAATGTTGCGTGTCTCGAGATTTGTAATAACCGTCCAGATGAAACCGAGTGCCAGGTTTGAAAACATCATAATCATCATTATCTGCTTATTTGCGAAGAGTCTTGTGTTCAAAGTTACGTGCTTTGTTTCAGATTAAATGTGGGGATCTATTCGAGAACAGTGTAGTTGATGAGTTCAACGAGTGTGCAGTATCGAGAACAATGTGTATTCCTAGAAAGTCTGATCCGGGAGAGTTTCCAGCCCCGGATCCTTCTGTTCTTGTCAAGAGTTTCGACATCAGGGACTTTGACGGGAAGTGGTACATTACGAGTGGCTTGAATCCAACGTTTGATACTTTTGATTGCCAGTTGCATGAGTTTCATACAGAAGGTGACAAGCTTGTTGGAAACATCTCGTGGAGAATAAAGACCCCGAACAGCGGTTTCTTTACTAGATCAACCGTACAAAAATTCGTGCAAGATCCTAACCAACCTGCTGTTCTCTACAATCACGACAACGAGTACCTTCACTATCAAGATGACTGGTAAGTAGGTCTGGACGTTCGGTTACCCGTTCGGTTTCGGTTCGGTTCTTTCAGTTCTCAAAAATTAGAACCATTCGGGTCCTTAAATATTTCGGTCCGGTTCGGTTCCGGTTCGGGTTCGGTTCTAATTGAATTAAGTAACCATTCGGGTATAAATTTTCGGGTATTTCAGTTATTTTTGGGTACTTTCATGTATTTTTGCATATTTTTAGGTATTTTTGAATATTTTCAGGTATTTTTAGGTATTTTGGGTTCTATTCGGTTACCCGAAATATTGCGGTTCGGTTCGGTTATTTCGGTTTTCGAATATTAGAACCGTTTGGGTAATTTTTAGTTTTTTTTCAGTTTCGGTTCGGTTTTATTTCGGTTTCGGTTATTTCGGTTTGGTTTTTCGGTTCCGGGTAATTTGCCCAGCCCTACCGATAAGTAAACAACAAAGTCTTGCTTATTCTTGTTCGGGTTTAAACAAAGTTTTTCGTATGATCCTTGCAGGTATATCGTGTCATCGAAGATAGAGAATAAACCTGACGACTATATTTTTGTGTACTACCGTGGGAGAAACGATGCTTGGGATGAATATGGTGGTGCGGTTGTGTACACAAGAAGTGCTGTATTGCCCGAAAGCATTGTGCCAGAACTTGAAAAAGCAGCAAAAAGCATAGGCAGAGACTTCAACATATTCGTGAGAACGGATAACACTTGTGGTCCTGAGCCTTCGCTGGAGAAAAGACTCGAGAAGACAGTTGAAGAATGGCAAAAGATAATGGTAAAAGAAGTTGAAGAGATACAAGTGTTGAGAATTAAACTTGATTTTTGGATCAAGTTGATTTTTGGATCATAATCCAATAAATACATATTGGATCACACCCAAAATATTTGATCAAACTTCTAGAAATTTTCTACATAAAAATATCTCAATTTCCATCTCCTCTTTAAACTTCTAGAAAATTTTAAATAATAATTAATGATGATATTTGTAATAAAATATTAATAGAATTATAATATTTGTAGAGCGGCACAAGTGGTTACCACTTCTGTTGGTCAAGTTTACTTACCTGAGTTCGAACCCGGTGTAGATGTTCTTTTCATGAAACTATTAAGTAACTAGGTTGATCACAAAAAACAAAAAAGATTATAATATTTGTGATATTTTGTAATTTAGAGGCTATAAATACTTCCTCTCCCCCTCTCATTTGTAACCATCCAAAAGTAAGAAATCCTTCTCTTAAATAATAAACTTCTTCTTACAAATTCTCCATTCTCTTCTAAAAATCTTTAAACACTTTCTCCATCACTTCTAAAATCTTATTCTTCCTTCTTCCAACAGGAAGGAGAAAGGGAGAAAGTCGGTAAGAAGGAAATGACTTTGTTCCAGAGATTAGCTGAAGGATTTAACGAACTTAAACAAGATGAGGAGAATTCTGTTAGAGGGTTGAGTAGAGAAGAAGATGAGTTGTTGGATGAGCTTAAAATGGAAGCAAGTGAAGTTGAGAAATTGTTTGGAAAGGCTTTACCAATCAGGAAGTTCAGGTAGAATACGAAAACCATTGTCGTCGAAAAATATATATTAGTGTTGTTCGTTTTGCAGACGTAGCTTCCTGCGTCTGCGGCTGCGTCTGCATCAATCTCGTTTGATTGTTGTTCGTTTGGTAGACGCAGACGCTCGTTTTAGACGCAGACGCTGGTTTTATCAGCGTTCGCCACGTGACGCAGCGTCTAGACGCAGCCGCAGGAAGCTGCGTCAATCAAACGAACAAACTTTATGTAAAATATAGACGCAGACGCAGCCGCATGAAGCTGCGTCTGCCAAACGAACATCACTATTATAGATATTGTTTCGATTCTGACAAACTTAGAGAAGGAGGCGTAAAAATGTAAAAGGGTTTTTTTGTATCTCACTTAGATGAGAGTACAACGATATATATACATACGAGATTGACCTACTTTCCATAAACATATGAACTAATAAAAGATATGATATGATGTCTCTAACACCCTCCCTCGTGCTGGAGCATGCACGCCGTAAATACGTAGCTTGCGAATAAACTCTGGGAAAACAAAAAACCCTTTTACATTTGCTGTCGGAGTCTACGCGCATTGGTTGAGGATGATGGACCCCAAGATCTTGTAATATTTGCTTGATGGAAAACAACTCCTTCGTAAGATATGTCATTGCGCGATATTCCGCTTCTGCCGAGGATAAACTTACTGTGTCTTGTTTTTTCTTGGAGATTGACCAAGCTGGACGAAGTAACCTGATAAAGACCGACGCGTTCACGGGCAGGAGGCCCAGTTTGAATCTGTCCAGCCATGGAGCTGCAGTGTCGAGGTTTTAGTTAGGAGAATTCCTTGTCCTGGATTTGACTTTAAATACCGTACGACACGAAGACTTGCTTTCCAATGGTCTTCGCGGGAATGCTGCATATATTGAGCAAGAGTGTGGACCGAGTATGCTAAGTCCGGTCTCGTTACCACCAAATAGATCAAGCGACCAACTAAGCGTCGGTACGACGTTGGGTCTTCAAGCAAAGCAGATTCTGAAAGCCACAATTTGTGATTTTGTTCCATGGGAAAAGAAGTTGGCTTTGCTTCCAACAGGCCTGTTTCAGTGAGTATGTCAAGGACATATTTCCGTTGTGAAAGGTAAAAGCCATGTGTATTCCTTGCAACTTCGATCCCGAGAAAGTATTTAAATGGCCCGAGGTTCTTCATGTGAAAACAACTTGATAAATAAGTCTTAAATCGTTCCAGGTTAGGTAGACAATTTCCTGCAATTATCAAGTCGTCTACATAGACGAGAACGTACAGAGATGAGCCGTTCTTCTCATTGCTGAACAGAGAATGATCTTGAGTGGATTGTTCGAAGCCGTAGGAGCTTAAAGACATTGATAATCTCTGGTATCAGCAACGCAGAGCTTGTTTTAAACCATATAGAGACTTTTGTAGACGTCAAACTTTTGAAGAATCGGTGGATTGAAATCCATGCGGCAATTTCATTTATACTTCTTCCGGTAAATCTCTGTGTAAAAATGCGTTGTGTACATCCATTTGATGCACATGTCATTCCTTAGCATCTACTACCTCAAGGAAGATTCTTACAATGTTCATTTTTGCAACGGGAGCGAACGTTTCTTGAATACGAAAACCATTGTCGTCGAAAACTATATATTTATACATACTATTTCGATTCATATAAGGTAAATTTCTTTGTAAACACTTATCATCATTCCATAGCAAATTGGATTACAGAACATAGAAGGATCAAGACATCCTTTAAAGTGGTAATCTCAAGAAGAAGTGAAACTGGTTACAATGGGGATGATAACAACAAGAATGATCAAGAGCAGCACAATGATACCGATACACATCCATTTCCTACTGTTTCTCTGATGATCTTTCGCGGTCTTGAGCTCTTTAGCACCGTCTTTAACATAATGGCTCGCGTTCATCACATGATGTTCAATCTCATCCATCTGTTCACCTTGTGCTTCAACCATAACAGCCATATCAAGAAACACTTGGTGAAGCTCTAAGAGACTCTTCTCTATCTCCTTCGCTGCATCGTACCTATCTTGAATCTCAACAACAGTTTCCAAAACCTTTCCTCTTCCATGTTCTTGAATAGCCCGCGTGAGAAACTCTTCGCCTCCTGCGTTATCAGTGATGATCTTCTCGATCATATCTTCATCTGGATACTCTCCAGTAACAGTAAAGTACCTTCTTTGAACTGTCTCTTTGTACTCACTCATCATCTTTTGCCTTAGTCCTTGAAACTCCATCATCACTTCTTTTAACTTCTTCCTTAAACCATTAGTAACAGCAACTCTGCTTCTGTAAACCGGAGTTCCAGAGAGTCTTTTGATCTCTCTGTTTGCTTTATCCATCTCTTCAAGCTTCGACTTTATCGATTTCGCTTTCTTGAGACCAAACACAATCTCTTTAGATATCTTCTCACGCAGAGACTTCACTGACTCTGCTTTGTGCACACCTTTACTCTCTTCATTGTATTGCTCGATCCTTAACAATGTCTCGTTGATTAAACCCATCTCTGCTTTAACGTTCTCTGCTTCTTCTAAGAAAGAAGACAGAGTATCATCCGTCTTGTTCGAACCCATCTCGACATCAAACTCAGGTCCTGCTTCTAAATCTTTCATCGCTGCTTTCTTTAAATCAACGTAACTCATGAACGATTTCGTCATCAAGTCGTTCATTTTTAGTAACCTGAGAACAAAAAACACAAACCCAGTTACTCAATTGAACAAAAACAGAGACGAATGATTTCAACAAGAACAAGACACGATCTTGGAAGAAACAGAGGAAACAGAGCATACCCTTTTGAGTTGTAGATTCAAAGTTACGATCTTTGAGAGAGAGAGAGAGAGATTTGTGATGGAGATGAAGGATTTGAGAAGAGTTTTTATAATATGAAAGAGTCAAAAGGAGAAAAAGAAAGTAGCCGTTAAAGTCTTTCTTCTTCTTCTTCCTCAACGGCTATATTCTGCGATGTATCCGTTAGATTTGTCTTATAGCTTTCTCTGTTTTCTTTTTAAGATCTGATTTTATTTATATGGTGAAGATTTCGAAACTGATAAATAATTTAGGGGCTAAACTGTAATTATATCTATGTTTCAAAGCTCAGAGTCAGAGACGAGTGTGTAGGGGCTAAGTTGTAATTAAAATATATTAAAATTGAGACTATTTTATACTAAAGTGCAGAAAAGCTCAATTTTTTCCCTCTCCACTTTTGTGGCCATAAATAAAAAATAATAATTGTGAGTTCTATGTAGGGTGAAACTATTATCCAAGATCCATTATTCGATTTGCTATCCATTCCGACCGATCCGAAAATGGATGTTAGGAGGATCTGGATCAGGATATGAATAATGGTTTCATGAATTCGGTGGACCCGGATCTAGAATATATAGGTCTGGTACTTATTATATAATATTAAAATATTAAAAATATATTTATATATATATAGTAAAAATAAATTATATTAATTTATAATAATAAAATTTATTTTATTTTCAAAAAAGAAAATTTAAAATATAAATTATAGCTTCATTTACAAATTTTACTTGAATTTAACTTTTATTTTTATAAAAATATATAAAAAAACTTGGATCCGGATATCCAGACTTTCATACGGGTATATGAACTCCGGATATCTTAAAGACTCGAATCTAGATCTGGATAGTAATTTTACGGATGTGAATATCTCAAAATAGTTCGGATATCTAGACCGTTTCGTACCTAATTTTATGTGTCGTGTGGTTTATGTTGGTTAACATAGTATTCACTTATTTATGAGATTATACAAATTTACTTTATTAAAAACTTTGATATATAACTATTTAATGTGATTATAATAGTAGAGGATATAAATTTGGTGTGAAGAGAAGAGAAGAGAAGAACCATACACGTTAGTGAAGTGTTGGCGAATTTGCTTCCTTTAAAATCCAAATCATTATATCCATCACTACTTTGAAAAAATAAAATAAAATATATCCATCACTACTTTTTTATTAATCAAAAACTTTTTTTGTATGTTTATGTGAATATCATTATTATTACACTCATTTCATATTATATAACAAAAAATATTCACGAAGCCGATAAGAAAACTTTTTATTTCTCCACCATTCATTAGTTCCATAACTTTTTTTTTTCCTTGTGGTTGTTACATTATGCATGAATTAGTTTTTTTTTTTTTGTTGATAATTTGCATGAATTAGTTTCTACGATAACATTATCAAACATGCCGAAAATAATGAGCAAGTCCGCAACATAATTCGTGAAAATTAATGTTAACATTTTATTTTGGTTTTTTTTTTATGGAAAATATATATACACTTAGTAATTTAAGTACAAATTTATTTAACCCATTTTATGATTATTTTGTTGTAAATTGTTTTCCTCCAAATTTTAATATTTTCATCCTAGTTTTGTAGATATATGACGTATGCATAACAAAAACCATTTAACTCTTGAAGTAAATAGGTTATAATATGTTTTTATCAGTCAAAAATTTAAGTATTAATTTGGTCAAACATATAATCCGTTACCAAAACTTCAAAAAAAATATTTATTTTTAAATATCGGTTAATATAGTATATAACACTACATTTTTAACATTTTATTGAAGGAAAAATATAACTTTTTTCTATTTATTCATTTTAAAAATCCACAGTAATTCCATTATTCCCGAATATTTGGTGAAAATTTGGTTAATAATATTTAGTTACTAATCCATATATATTCACATGAAAACATCATTTGTAAAAAATAAAAAAAAAGCATTATCCAAATCTAAAACTATAGAAAGAAATTTTCAAAACCTTAATATCCGCAAGAAAAGTCATCAAACCTTATCCATTATTAGTTTCCCATCTTACCCAATTCCACCGTTAGATCTCAGAAAAACTTTCCACAATCCAAATTCAACGGTCTAGATCTCATAACAGATAAAAAAAAAAAAACAGTTTCGTTCCTCATCCAGAAAAAAAAAACTTATAACCTTTTATGCTCTTTTCTCTTTCCTTTTTTTTTATTTTTTGTGGAAGAGAGAAAAAGAAACTTCGCTGGTGATTCAAAGATTGCTGTGAGAACACGTCTTCTTCTTTCTTGTGAGACTTTCTCTGTAGAAATTTTTGTTGTTGTTGTTGCTTAGAGAAGAAATATGGCGGAAGCGATTAGCAGAACGAGTTTGTTCTTTGGAGGAAGAAGAGCTTATCGGAATCATGTTGATGATTATTACTCTGTTTCTTCTTCTTCTTCTTCTCCGGTGAGTTTTGGTTTGAAGAAGAGCTTTTCATGCTTGGAGCTTAAGAATCAGAAGCCTCTTAGAAGTCAATTCCATGGAAAACAGATGTTTCTCGGAGATGATTCTTATAGCCAGAGATTCAAAAGAAGCTTCCGATCATCATCGATCTCTGCTCAGGTGATTTGATTTTCTGCGAGATCTGTTTATAATTTTTTTTAGGGTTTGGTATCGATTCGATTTTGATTTTTTTTTTGGATCGTTGTTAGATGAGAAGATTATGGTTTAGGGTTTCTGATTTCGTTCATGATTTGCGAAATTTGATTTGTGATTTGTGAGATGCAGACGACGTTGAGGATTGGAACAGTTCAGAAATGGTGGGAGAAAGGTTTGAAACAAAACATGAGAGAGATTTCTTCAGCTCAAGAGCTTGTTGAATCTCTCATTAAAGCTGACGATAAGCTTGTTATCGTCGATTTCTTCTCGCCTGGTTGCGGCGGCTGCAAAGCTCTTCATCCGAAGGTGGTTGAATCCACTTCTTGGATTGTTAAAGATTGTTCGTAACTCTTTTGGAAATGAAGAATTGTTCTGATCCATGGTTTATGATTGTTGCAGATATGTCAATTAGCTGAGCAGAATCCTGATGTTCAGTTTCTTCAGGTGAATTACGAAGAGCATAAGTCAATGTGTTACAGCCTCGGTGTCCATGTCCTTCCGTTTTTTCGATTCTACCGAGGTGCTCATGGTCGTCTCTGTAGCTTTAGCTGTACCAATGCAACGGTTCGTTCTCTCATTCACATAAGACAACCAATCGAAACTATGTTTTAAGCATTGACATTTTGGTGTTTATCGTCTTTAGATCAAGAAATTCAGAGATGCATTGGCAAAGCATAGTCCAGATAGATGCAGCCTCGGTCCAACCAAAGGCCTTGAAGAGAAAGAGCTTATGGCACTTGCAGCCAACAAAGAACTCAACTTTACATACACACCAAAACTCATACCAGCTGAGAAAGAAGCAGCTACTCCTAATTCAGAACCAAGTCTCCCTATTCCTCATCCATCGATGACCACCAATGACGAAAAAACATTGGTCTCCGCAGGGAGATGATCGGGGGGTTTTGAGAGAGAGCTAAATAAACGCTTCTATGTACAGTTTGCGTGATAAGTTGAACTAGAAGCTGGATGTATCGCGGTACCTAATAGTATGTCTTTTCGTGAAGCAGCCGGTTTAACGGGGGTTAAGTTTTTTATGGTTCCCCTGAGCGAAAAAACCGGTTATGGAGTTCTCCATAGAGCAAAGCCAGTTCCATATGGTTCTCGAGTGTTTTTGCTCTGTGCTTATTGGATTGAAAGTGGAAGATTGTGCCATGGAAGCTCTTCTGCTTTTGGTTTCTTTGTTTGCTTATATAACCTACATTAAAAGTGTGTGTTTATTTTGTAGGGTATGTAAATATCCTTCAATGAGGGTTATTAAACAATGTCTTTGATGTTAGTGACATTATGTCACTTGTTATGGATTGGTATTTTATATAATGTGTGTTAAAGGTATTTTCTATGGTTTGTTTTATTCTTACAGAGCTATATTTGAACCGATCCGAAACTCCAATGGATATTCTCAAATACCTGAAACGAACCGATCCGAAACTCGAATAGATATTCTCAAATACCTGAAAAATCAAACCTAACCCAACATTTCGAATAAGTACTCGAAAATATCTGTGGATGTGCTTCCAAATAAGTATGCGAATCCTAAACAAATAGGCGAAATACTATCTGTTTTTCGGGTGTTCAACGAGTATTCCAGATAAAATTTTCCAAACTGATCCGAAAATTATCCGAACTGATCTGAAACCGAATGGATATTCTCAAATACCTGAAAATCAAAAAAACCCGAACTCGAACATAACCCAAAATTTCGAATTAGTACTCGAAAATATCCGTGGGTGCTCCCAAATAAGTATGCCAATCCTAAACAAATAGGGGAAATACTATCTTT
Source organism: Anastatica hierochuntica (assembly GCA_900406275.1). NCBI lineage: Eukaryota > Viridiplantae > Streptophyta > Magnoliopsida > Brassicales > Brassicaceae > Anastatica > Anastatica hierochuntica. The sequence goes on along the minus strand of OVAN01000115.1, from coordinate 37,847 downwards.
TTTTTATACGTTAAAAAAAAAAAGGGGAAATACTATCTATTTTTCGGGTGTTCAACAAGTATTCGGGATAAAATAATTCGAACTGATCCAAAAACTCGAAAAAAAGCCCGCAGTCAAATATCCGATCTGAACCCATCTGAACGGATATTCCGAACGCCCATCCCAACTAAAATCAACAGTTTGCTATACATGGGCCTTTTTTACAAATTTCACTTGGGCTTATATCTTTTTTTTTTTTTTTTTTGGGCCATAGGCTCAAAGCAATGAATCGTCGATTTTTAATTTGTGGTATAATGTTTATACCAAACCGAACCGATCCTATAAAATTTTTAGTATTTAAACATCTGAAAACCAAAAACCAAAACCAAAACCAATCTGGACACGTCTCACTCTCACCGCAACGAACCGTTTCTCTTTCGATCCCGACGCCGACCACGAGCTTCCTTTGCCGGCGATTCGGCTCCGCCTCAGCCCAAACCAAACCCTAGTAAACAACCTCTCTCTCTCTCTCTATCTCTCTCTCTCGTTTCTATAATTTCAGAGAGTTTGCTTCTCTTAAGCCTTCTCCTTCCTATAACCCTTTCGTAAAACCTAAAAGCTTCTGCCATGGATCTTCAGTGGTAGCTCAGGGCGCAATCTAGGAGTCTTGCCGCCGCTTTGTGCATTTTAAAACTGAGATGGATACAACTGGAGAAAGAATGGAGGCAGAAGAGGAGGAGGAGGTGATAGAGGCGAAATTTAAAAAGGTGAAAGCAAGTGATGAAAGATACGAACCAAATGATGATGAACAGATGGAAGAAAACAACAATCAAGATGAGCTTAAAGATGAGGAGATGCAAGATACTGATGATAGATCTGAAAGTTCTGGTTTAATTTCAGATGAAGATGAACAGTTGCCATCGGGACGTGATGATGAGTTTGATCTTGAGGTAAGCAAGAGAATGAGAAGGAGAAAGAGTTTATGTTTGATCCATTCTAACTTCTGATAATTACTATGTAGAAACCTTTGAGCGAGGAAGAAATAGATGAGTTGATTTCAGATCTTTTGGGAGTAGAGAGTAAGGTATTTTTCATAATCTCTTCTTTTTTTGTTCATTGGAGATCTTGATAGGCTAAATAAAATCTCACTCTTTGTGATTCTGCATTGATGTGTAGGCTGCAGAAGCTCAAGAAGCACTTGAAAAAGAGTCTCTTGCCAAAGTAGAGAGGGAAGTTAGGGAGGAATTAGCACAAACACTTCACGGTGACGAGGTTAGTTTCTTTTTTTTGTTTTTTTTCTCGCTATCGTAGGTCCGAGTCCCTTTGCTATTTCCCATTAAACATCTTAGAGGATGCCTGTTTTAGCTGGATAATGCTGTGGAAGCTGAAATGATGACTTTTAAAGAAGAATGGGAGGCAACTCTTGACGAGCTTGAAACCGAAAGTGCAAACTTGTTGGTATGCTTCTTTACTTTGATAAAAGAAACTTTTTAGTATGTTATGTTGTTGCTTCATTTTATTTCCGCAATATTTAATCCAAAGGTTTATTAGCCAATCGACAAGATCTTACAAATTTTGTTCTACTTTTGGTTCTTTCTTGAAGGAGCAACTTGATGGTGCTGGAATCGAGCTTCCAAAATTGTACGAAATGATTGAGCGTCAAGCTCCTAATGGTTGCTACACTGAAGCGTGGAAACAAAGAGCCCACTGGGTTGGGACTCAGGTGACAAAAGAAACTGTGGAGTCAGTGGCTAAGGCAGAGAATTTTCTCAAGACTCACCGGCCTGTCCGAAAGTACGTTTTTACTAATTTTAACTTTTAGTTGGTGCAAGTACTCCAAGTGCAATGGATGGTATGTCTAAACATTTTCTGGTGTAGACGACATGGGAAACTTTTGGAGGAGGGAGCTAGTGGGTTTCTCGAGAAAAAGTTTGCTGGTGATGCTGTTAAAGAGTCTCTAGCTGGAACATCTGAGGTTGACTGGTCGTCTCTCAACAAAGTTTTTTCGGAAAAGAGGGATGAGGCTATTTCCTTTGGTAGTAAGCATTGGGCTTCTGTTTACTTAGCAAGCACTCCACAGCAAGCTGCTGCCATGGGATTAGAATTTCCAGGAGTCAATGAGGTTAGAATTTCATCTAAGCCTTTATTTTCCCCGATAGTCCTTATGCTGATGATGTTTTGATTATGTTTACATATGTTTATTCTCCAAGAAAAAAAGTTAAATATGACGTTTCCTTTCTTGATGATTTTACTTAGGCGACATACTTGCTATGATACATTTATGAATATGGACTTGATTACTTTTAGTTTCTGCTAGCAAGTCACTAACTTTATGATCCGTTACTAGGCAATGATCAGGATAGGAAAACATAACTTACTCTGCATTTTAAGTTTTCATTAGGATAAAAACACTAAGCCAAGTTCTCAGGTCTTAAATGCATACGCAAAGTTTGAGGTTCAACTTGGTTATCATTAGCTGTAGAGTGATCATCAAATGTTTTTTTTCAGGTCGAGGAAATTGAAGAGATTGATGCAAGCTCGGCAGACCCATTTTTTGCTGATGCAATAGAAAACGAGAGGGAACTTGCCCTTTCTGAAGAACAAACGAAAAATTATATAAAGGTATTATCTTTTGACTTAAACTTCTTAGATTTCTGTGACTTAGCATTCTACTTTTGAAAGTATAACCATTTCTGGTTGATCCGTATGTTCTTGGTTTAGCAGATTTTCTAATGAAATCTATATTTTTTATACCCATTTAAGACATCTGTCAACTCCCGCTTTACCATTTATCAGCTTGAGTATGACGTTAAATCATCAACAGGTCAAAGAAGAGGATGATATAAATATTGATCGTGAACTTCAACGTCGTTTAAAACGGAAGAGACGAAAGAATAGAAGTAAACAGGTCTGTTTTGCATAGCCTGGTAATGTGGCATTATTTGATGACATCTCGGTGTTCATCATTCATGATGAGTCTGTTTCTTTACGTTAAGTTGCAACTTTCTTCTAGTTAATGTCGATGGTGATAGCAGGCAGTATAAGATATAATTTGTTGAGAAATATACTTTTCTAGGGGAAGATGGCAATTTTCCTGTTGTTTTGACTCTTACATTGTTGCTCAATTGTCAAGTGATGATTCTGTCTCTTCTTAGTGTGAAGAAATAATCATTTGGCTAATGTAGCAGTCTTCATTTGGGTTTATTTCAGGTTATCAGGTGTGCGGCAGAGAATATGGATGATGATTCTGCGTATTTGGAAAGGAATTTTGTTGCCCCAAATACTGCTGAACATCCAGCACAAAGTCCGGAGACTAGCACCCAATTTCAAAATAATGAAGTCAACAAAGAGGAAAATGGGAATTTGTCTAAATCAGATATAGACAAAATGGTCACAGATTCAAATGTAGATATCATGGGAGATGATTCACAGAATCCAGCGAATAATTTTAGGTGTACGGCCTGTAATAACATAGCTGCGGAAGTACATAGTCATCCCCTTTTAGAAGTAATAGTTTGCATGGATTGCAAACGCTCAATTGAAGACAGAGTTGCAAAGGTATGCTTTCTATTCTTTTGATTTTGTGAGTTATAATGTATTTGCATATTGGTCAGAATATAGTCGGAACTTATGATATATCTAGGAGGGTTCTCTTTTCTGAAAGGGATAAACATATACCAATCGTGTTCACATACTGCTTTTTAGCCACCCTTGGCGAGCTTCTATATGATTGTTGGTTTGTATATTAATGTGCACAAATTCCGGGGGGACTGCTGATGGTGGATTCCGAGCAAGAACGATTTTTTTGTCCTTATAGTAGATTGTTAGTTTGTTAAATCGTCTTTTCATTGTTATTGTCTTGACTTAATGTTTTCCTTTGAGTAACGGGCTTCTTTTAGTGCATATGCTACTTTTATTTAGAGGATCACATAGAAATGATTCATTTGACTTGCCACGGGTTTCTCTTTCTAATCAAAATGCTTTGACCAACAGGGTGATGACTCCTTGGAACGTCATTGTGAATGGTGTGGTCACATTGCTGACTTAATAAATTGTAGGTCATGCGAAAGACTTTTCTGTGCATCATGTATAAAGAGGAATATTGGGGAAGAATACTTGTCTGAAGCTCAATCCTCTGGTTGGGATTGTTGTTGTTGCTGTCCAATGCCCTTGCAAAGATTGACACTGGAACTGGAGAAAGCCATGGGAGATAAGAAGTCACTAGAGTCCAGCTCTGATTCCAGCTCTGATTCTAGCTCTGGTTCCAGCTCTGATAACAATTCTGTTGATACAGATGCTGATGTCAAAGTAACGATAAGGTATTATCATATACATATCTAGCAGATATAAAAGTGCAGCATACTTCCACCTACTTTTAGTTAGTATAGCTGTGTTATTTTCTTACTTGCACAAGTTTTTTCTTTTAGCTCAAAGAAGAAATCAAAAAAGAAAATTCGGAGGATAATTGATGATGCCGAATTAGGGAAAGATACGAGAAGAAAAATCGCAATTGAGAAGGTGTTAACTTCATCGACAGTTACTTTTTGCTATATATGCAAACTTTGAGTATATTTTTTTTTGCTCATTTGGTTCTCTCCTTTTGTAGGAACGACAGGAGCGCCTTAGATCCTTGCAATTTTCTGCCAGATACAAAACAGTTAGCTCTATGGGAGACGTGAAAACTATTCCAGAAGGCGCAAAATCTGAGGTTCTTGGTGATGCTCAGACTGGTTACATTGTGAATGTGGCTAGGGAGATTGGCGAAGAAGCTGTGAGAATTCCTCGTAGCATATCTGCCAAACTAAAAGTCCACCAGGTTAGCAGTTACATATTTGCATCCCTTGCTGACCCTAACCATCTTCATAACATACTTCCACTTCGCCTGTCACTTCTACGGGCATTAGACATACTTGTCCTGACTAGAAATGCTATTATTTAAATGAACTTTGCTCTAAGTTTGGACGTTACTTTTCCAGGTAACAGGAATTAGATTTATGTGGGAAAATATCATTCAGTCTATCAGCAGAGTGAAGTCTGGTGATAAAGGTCTTGGGTGCATTCTGGCACATACAATGGGCCTGGGCAAAACTTTTCAGGTGCTCAATTCTTTTCCATGCTTGGGTCTGTTTGCATTTATCTTATTCTTGTCCCAATTCTGTTAGTGCATACTGATAATGGTTAATCTTAATTCTTACACTTCAATCTTTCAGGTTATAGCGTTCTTGTACACCGCAATGAGATGTGTTGATTTGGGGTTGAAAACTGCACTTATTGTGACTCCTGTAAATGTGTTGCACAACTGGCGAAGTGAGTTTATGAAGTGGAGGCCTTCAGAAGTGAAACCACTTCGCATTTTCATGCTTGAAGACGTTTCAAGGTATAAATTCTCTTATAAACCTTCTTTGCTTCCAGAAATGGGGGATGGGAATTAATATGGCAACATGGTTCCATTATCAAATACTTCTTGTTGGCATTTTTTGTTCACTTCGCACTTATGTCTTTTTTTAAAAGGGAGAGGAGATTGGACTTGCTAACAAAGTGGCGAAATAAGGGTGGAGTTTTCTTGATGGGATATGCCGCTTTTAGAAACCTGTCTCTTGGAAGAGGCGTGAAGGATTTAAATGCGGCCAGAGAAATCTGTAATGCCTTGAGGGTAAGACTAACAATATTAATTGATTTTGTCTTGTTCAAATTCTAGATCTTCTTAGGAGAAGCGTTCACTGGCTATTTATGGTTACACATTCCTTTTTCAGAGGCTAGTCTTTCCGTTCAGCTATTTTTTTTGTGAATTGTTATGCCTATCTGGAGACATTTCTGTAACATAGATTTTGTTCTCTTCCATGTTTTCTCTTGTGTATGAATTTCCGTGTGCGGTCTTGTTTTCCCATGTTCCTTTCCATGCGTTGTTTTTATTTTTGCAATTACCTAATCTTGTGTTGCTGCAGGATGGACCTGATATACTTGTTTGTGATGAAGCTCACATTATCAAGAACACCAGGGCTGACACAACCCAAGCATTGAAGCAAGTTAAATGCCAGAGAAGAATTGCCTTAACTGGGTCACCGCTTCAAAACAATCTCATGGAATATTATTGTGTAAGTTACTGAAGGAACTAAAGAAACTTGTGAACTATCTTGTTCGTCCCCAGTTTTTAAAGTTGTGTCTATAATGCACCAGATGGTTGATTTTGTAAGAGAAGGATTTCTGGGAAGTAGCCCTGAGTTTCGAAATCGGTGAGTCTTTTGAAACAGTGTTTATTATCTGCATGTGATGATATGATGTTTCTAAGGTGTTAATTGTTCTTCTTCATACATGCAGCTTCCAAAATCCAATAGAAAACGGGCAGCATATGAATTCAACTGCTGAGGACGTGAAGATTATGAACCAGAGATCACACATCTTGTATGAGCAATTAAAAGGATTTGTGCAAAGAATGGATATGAATGTAGTGAAAAAAGACCTGCCACCTAAAACTGTCTTCGTAATATCTGTCAAGTTATCACCCTTGCAGCGAAAATTGTATAAGAGATTTCTTAGGCTGTATGGGTTCAGCAATGGAAGAACAGATGAAAAGATGAGAAAAAACTTTTTTGCTGCTTACCAGGTCTTGGCTCAGGTATAAATGTGATGAATGCCTTGCTAGCACGTAAACCTATTGTTTGAGAATAAAGAAATAACTGATAAGCGTTAAGCCCCTCTCTAGATCTTATTTGGTAGCAGTTTTCTTGTTCTGAATCCTCTCTATGGTTTTGCGTTTCCCAGATTTTGAATCATCCGGGTATTCCACAATTAAGAAGAGAAGATAGCAAACAAGGTCGCCGTGGTAGCATTGTTGATATTCCTGATGACTGTTCAAGTGATGAAAATATAGACTACAACATGGTTGTGGGAGGTAACTCTTAACTATGTCTGATCAGATTTTTATCTTTTGTTCAAACAGTTTGAAGAACAGACAAAAGAAACATAGAAGTTCCAAGTTCGTTAACTAATATGTGTCATTGTTGTGTTTTCGATATTGACAGAGAAACATAGAACGATGAGTGATCTGCAGGATAAAGTTGATGGCTACCTCCAGAAGGTAACTATTGGTTCTGCCAAGTGCCAACAACTACGAAAAAGAGCATATTATTACACTCATACTTTGATTCTAACTCCGTCTTTGTGTTAGGATTGGTGGGTCGACCTACTTCACAAAAATAATTATAAGGTGTCGGACTATAGTGGCAAAATGATTTTGCTGTTGGATATTTTATCTATGTGTGCCGATGTGGGTGATAAGGCACTTGTGTTTAGCCAAAGTATCCCGACATTGGATCTCATAGAACTTTATCTTTCGAGAGTACCTCGTCATGGCAGACAGGGAAAGTTCTGGAAAAAGGGAAAAGACTGGTATAGGTTCGTATCTATCTCGTTCTTTTCTATTGGCATGAATGTTGTATGAACATTTATGATGGCTCTTAACTTCCCTTGCAATGGTTGCAGAATTGATGGAAAAACCGAAAGCTCAGAACGCCAGAAACTGGTTGATAGGTTCAATGAGTCTGATAACAAAAGGGTGAAATGTACTCTTATCTCAACCAGAGCGGGTTCCCTTGGAATTAATCTGTATGCCGCTAACCGTGTGATCATCGTTGACGGTTCATGGAATCCAACCTACGACCTTCAAGCTATATTCCGAGCTTGGAGGTATTTCTTAGACTACAGATGGAATTAAAGTTTGTCAATGAAATGTGGCTTAGTATCTCTTCGACTTATGGTTTACAGGTATGGTCAGAAGAAGCCAGTATTTGCTTACAGGTTGATGGCACGTGGGACTATCGAAGAGAAAATATATAAACGTCAGGTATCGAAAGACGCGTGTTTCGCGTTTCTTCATTTCAAGGACGTGTTAATGAAAGATGTGTTTAAATATGATTAGGTGACTAAGGAGGGGCTCGCTGCGAGAGTGGTGGATAGACAACAAGTTCACAGGACTATCTCCAAAGAAGAGATGTTACATCTTTTCGAATTTGACGACGACGATGAAAAATCCGACGCTGTGACTGATATAAACAAGCCAAACGAAGCCGCAGATAAACAAAAAGCCACTTTATCTCGTGTTGGTTGCGACTCTGACAAATTGATGGAGAACTTACTACAGAGACACGGCCCCAGGTGAGTAAAACCATATTCACAATCGGTCAGTCCTTCGGTTTTATTGACTCTCTGTCCTCCTTTCTTTTTACTTAGCTGGATTTCGAGTTTCCACGAGCACGAGACATTACTACAAGAGAACGAAGAAGAAAGACTAACGAAAGAAGAAAAAGACATGGCGTGGGAAGTTTACAAGCGAGCGTTAGAATGGGAAGAAGTTCAACGAGTTCCGCTCAGCGAATCTCCAGTGCTCCCACCAAAACCATCTCCTCCCGTACAAACAGAAACCGTCCCGCCCTTACGCCAGCCAAAAGGATTCAACAGAAGTCGTTTTGTCGTAAACCGCAACTGCACGAGAATCGCGCACCAGCTTACATTGATAAGCCAGGGAAGAAAAGTAGGTAGCAGCACAGTCTGTGGTGAGTGTGGACGCGTTATAAGATGGGAAGACTTTACTTCACCCACAACCAAATCTTTAGAGGTAAATTAAATTAGTAAAAATGTAACAAACATTATTGCTGAAAGAGTTGAATTCGATTTTACGTTTTTTTTTTTTTTGAAGTATGAGGTTGAAACTAAAACTAAAAGGTAATGTTTAAAAAAAATTATTTGAAAAGTCTAATTTCAACCATTGAATACAATATAAAATTGGTTTCTTTGTACAAATGCATTTAAAAGAATGTGTATGTATGTAGAAAAGTATTGGGCAAGCTGCCCTTTCATAAGTCCGGAATTGCAAGTCCAAACTTCGATTTGGCGTATGTACGAGTACGTTTCGTGTGTGGGGTTTAAAGACCACCGGATCGATTTTTTGTGATCTAGATTTTTTATAGAGGGTTAAGGGTTATCGGGTCGATCTGTAGTCTATATAAGTAAGGGGTTGTCCTTGAATTTATAAAGTAGACCTCTTAATTGTGAAACATCTAACATTTTAGTCCCACAAATTAAAATTTTGTTCAATATTGCAATTACAAATTGTTTGTATACTCCTATATCTTAATTTTTAAATTTTTTTATTGAATATCTTAAACATTTTGTGTGGATATCCGGTAATGTCCGACACGTGAATAAATGTTTTGAGTGTTTTGACCACCACCAAAAAGTTGATAAAACATAAACAAAAACCAAATTAATTATAATGTCACAAGGACCTTAATGAACTTGTTTATTACTTATTTATTTATTTAGTCCATTTTGATGGTTGAAGTTGCTTAGGAAATTACATATAAACATATAACAAAATAAAACATCATACGAAGCAAAATAGTTAGTAATCCCAGAAAATTTTGTTCTTTTTATCAAAAAAAAAATATCAAGAAAGAAATCAACATGTTTCTCTCATCATCATGATCTTAAATTTTTATTGATAAGAAGATAAAAGGTGATAATAAGTTAAAAATTATCAAAACAGTAAAAAAAAAGTTTATCTCTTTAGCTTCTTCTTGTTTGTTGTTGTTGTTGTTGTTCTTAATTGTTTCTTCAGAGATTTAATATAATCATCATCATCACCAAAGTATCAACCAAAACATGGACTTGTATAGATTTTAATTCCAATTTTACCCTTTTTCTTCTTCTTCTTCTTCCTTCAATCCTCTGATTTTTTTTTTAGCTTTCTTGTTTCCTTGGAATATTGAAAAGGTTGCAACTTTTCTGGTGATTTTACTTTTTAAATATCTTTTGTATATTTTTGTAAAATATAGTAATGGACTATATGATGTTTCTGAATCTTGTTGAGTCAAAGTTAGGATTAGATCTGACTTAAAAAAAAAAGTATGACTAAAAATTTCAATGATTAGGGTTCTTTAGATCTTTAAATCTTTTTCTTGATTTTAAGATTTCATGAATCTGGTTGCAGTTGATGGATCTCTATTGATGATCAAGAAAACCCTAATTCAACAAGACTCTGTAAGTATGTATGTATTATTAATTCAATTTGGGAGATTTTTGGTTTTTTGGTGTTGATGAAAAGATGATTGATTCTTGAAATTTATATGTCGTTGGAATCAGAAGTAAATGGGGACAGAACTAATGAGAATCTGTGTGAAAGAAGAAAGTAGTGATGAGTTACCTTCTGCTCCTCCTGGGTTTGAATCATATGCAACTTTCACTTTAAAAAGAGTAGTCTCTTCTACTAATGGTGTTGATGTTGCTGATATAACCAAGAACGGTATCGAAAGTGTTTCTGTAGTAACCCACCAACAAGGTAATAAGTTGGAAACTGAATCAGATGAAGTTAAAGCTGCTCGTGGGGCTCTACGGCGTAGTAGACCTTGGATTAATTATGGCGGAGGAGGAGGATGTGATGATGATGACGACAATGTTGCGTCTCAAAATCTTGATCAAGTCTGGTTCTTTGGTTTCCTTGTGTTTAATCATCTCTTTCTTTTGCCTTGTTTTCTCATGCTTGATCGATCAATGCGGTTGCAGAGTTGTGGTGTGAAGCCTTCTCTACCAAAGGGTGTGGTCCGGGGATGTGAAGAATGTAAAGACTGCCAAAAGGTTCATCTCTTTCGATTTCGTATTAGTTTTCTCTTGTAATTTAGTTGTTTTGGGACCCTCTAACGTCATATTCGTCGTAAGTTTTGCAGGTAGTTGCGAGATGGCATCCAGATGAAGCTTGTAGGCCTGACCTTGAAGACGCTCCTACATTCTACCCGAGCGAAGAGGTTTGTGACGCACTCTATACATCCATTCGACTGAATTTCTATGTGGATAAATCCGTATATTTAACATAAGATGCGAACCTGATTATAGGAGTTTGAAGACACTCTGAAATATATAGCTAAAATAAGACCAGAGGCTGAAAAATATGGAATCTGTCGCATTGTTCCTCCTCCTTCCTGGAAACCGCCTTGCCCACTGAAAGAAAAGCAAGTATGGGAGGGTTCTAAATTTACGACACGAGTTCAAAGAGTTGATAAACTTCAAAATCGGAGTTCGATGAAGAAGATTTCAAAGATTTCTAATCAAATGAGAAGGAAGAAAAGAAAGTGCATGAAAATGGGAACGGATTCTGTCACTAACGGCAGAAACGATCCAACAGGCACTGGAATGAGCGAACTTGAGACGTTTGGGTTTGAACCTGGTCCAGGGTTCACTCTAAACGACTTCAGAAAATACGCTGATGAGTTCAAGGCTCAGTACTTCAGAAAGAGTGAACCTTCAACAGACAGTGAATCTAAAGGTTGTAATTCCGTAGACTGCTGGGAGCCAGCAGTGGAAGATGTCGAAGGTGAATACTGGCGGATAGTAGATAAAGCAACCGAAGAGATAGAGGTGAAGTTTTGTTCACTGCTTTTTTCCATTTTTATTTGGGTTCTATGGTCTGTTAATCTCTCTGTATATCCTAACCGCCTCGTTGATTCTTGAATAAAGGTGCTATATGGTGCCGACCTTGAAACCGGGGTATTTGGTAGCGGATTCCCCAAGATATCATCAAACCATGATGCTTCTTCTGTAGACGAAAAATACGCAAAATCAGGCTGGAACTTAAATAACTTTTCAAGGCTTCCGGGATCTCTCCTCACGTACGAGGGCAGTGATATTTCGGGTGTGCTTGTCCCTTGGTTGTACATTGGGATGTGCTTTTCTTCTTTCTGTTGGGTAAGATTTGATCTCTTTGAGTTGTGTACTTTCATTTTTCCATTATTGACATTCCTTTTGTTTTTGTTTCGCCCGACGCAGCATGTTGAAGATCACCACTTGTATTCATTGAATTATTTGCATTTGGGTGCACCAAAATTATGGTATGGTGTTGCGGGGAAAGACGCTGTCAAACTCGAAGAGGCAATGAGAAAGCATTTGCCTGACCTTTTCGAAGAACAGCCTGATTTGCTTCATAAGCTAGTAAGTGTTTAGATACATAAATGGATGTTTTGGTATGGTTACGTAAAATTAATCCTCGCGGTTTTTGTGTAGGTTACACAACTCTCCCCGTCAAAACTGAAAACTGCAGGAGTACCCGTGCACCGCTGTGTCCAGCATGCTGGAGAGTTTGTCTTGACGTTTCCTCGGGCATATCATGCTGGTTTTAATTGTGGTTTCAACTGTGCGGAAGCTGTGAATGTAGCACCTGTTGACTGGTTGCCTCATGGACAGATCGCCATAGAGTTATACTGTCAACAGGGTCGAAAGACATCCATCTCGCACGATAAATTGTTGCTCGGGGCGGCAAGAGAAGTAGTGAAAGCTGATTGGGAGCTGAACTTACTAAAGAAAAATAGTATCGATAACTTAAGGTGGAAAGCATTCAGTGGAAAGGACGGGATTTTGGCAAAAACACTCAAGGTATAAAATCTTGAAGTCGATATTAATTTCAGAGGTATCTTTGCCATCCGGTAGCATGAGGCTGTTTCTATAGGTTTTATCGGATTGCGTCTTTATTGTCAAATGGTGATTTATTGATGTTGTTGTGTGTTTAATATAGGCACGCGTTGACATGGAACGTACAAGAAGAGAATTTCTGTGTAACTCTTCGCTTGCGTTGAAGATGCATAGTAATTTCGATGCTACCAACGAGAGAGAGTGTTGTATATGCTTCTTCGATTTGCACCTTTCCGCTGCTGGTTGTCGTTGTTCTCCAGAGAAGTATTCGTGTTTGACTCATGTGAAGCAGTTGTGTTCGTGTCCGTGGGTTACTAAGTATTTTCTGTTTCGCTATGATATCGATGAACTGAACGTTCTTGTTGAGGCGGTGGAAGGAAAACTGAGTTCTGTATATAGATGGGCGCGTCAAGATTTAGGATTGGCATTAAGTGCACACGTCTCACGAAGCAAGATGGAGCTGGATGAGGAAGAAAAAGTGCACAAGGACCTGAGTCCACAAGGATTTCTGAAGTCCGTCAAAGAGGAAACTGTTTATGATTCTTCTGATCCAAAAGTTTCAGTTTGTAGTCCATCCGAAGGAGACATGCTCTCTGTAACAGCTTCGAAGTCCGCTGGTAGTAAAAAGAGTTCGAAGAGTCTACCGAATGATGTGATACTTTCTGGTGATGATGAGCATGTTATAGCTAAGAAACGAGGTTATGTGAAACGAGATGCTGTTGCTTCTGGCAAGCATTTAGAACTACTACGAGATAGACCAACACACGTTTTAGCGTTAGAAGCTCCTAGTAAAATTGCTGCTCCGATTAGCGGAAGGGAAGGTGGTTCTTTGCCTAATGCACAGAAAGCTATATCATTGCCTACTATTGACCAGAGAGCAGAGCCAAGCGATGTACCGAGTTCTGCATCACACCTGAAAGTTAATGCCGAGGCTAATGAGCTTGCTCAGGATATATGTAATAGAGCGGACACTAATAGCACCGGTGGTGAAAAATCTACGAGTTCTAAATCCAAAAACTCTGGAGGTTTGGTTATATTAGAAGTAGTTGAGGCAGCAAGAAATAATTCAGGGACACCTTCTTGTTCGCAAAACAATAGTCCGGATAGGTTAATCCGCCAAAAGGGTCCTATATCGGATGTAGTTGATGGAGCAAGAAATAATTCAGGTACGCCATCTTGTTCGCAAAACAATAGTCCGGATAGGTTAATCCGCCAAAAGGGTCCTCGTATTGCGAAGGTCGTGAGGAGAATAAATTGCAATGTAGAGCCTTTAAGTTACGGATGTGTGCTTTCTGGAAAATCATGGTGCAATCGCCGAGCAATTTTTCCTAAAGGTAACATATGGTTAAGTATTTTCGCAATATGAGAACTTATATGTATTGCAACTGCTTAGGATCTATACTTCTTTGATGCAGGATTTCGTAGCCGAGTTAAGTACATAAACATTTTGGATCCAACAAACATGTGCTTCTACATTTCAGAGATTCTCGACGCGGGAAGCAACAGTCCTTTGTTCATGGTAAGTTAATATGAATCTGAATCGGCATTTTTGTTTCGATCTTTTTGGATGTCATCGATGTAATGTTATGTAACTTCTTGTCAGGTTTACTTAGAGAGTAATCCAAGTGAGATGTTCGTTCACTTGTCGCCTACAAGATGTTGGGAGATGGTAAAAGATAGAGTAAATCAAGAGATAAGTAAGCAACACAAAGCCGGAAAATCAGATCTTCCTCCTTTGCAGCCTTCTGGGAGTCCCGACGGCTTTGAAATGTTTGGATATTCTTCACCCGCAATCGTACAGGTAGGAAAGAGTTGGATAATAGCAATGTAGGCTTTGTGAAAACTTGTTGACATATAGATACTCTTATGTGGTAAACAGGCTATCGAAGCATTAGACGTGAATCGGTTTTGCACAGAGTATTGGGATTCTAGGCCTTATTCGCGGCCACAAGTTCAGTTCCCTTCGAATCCTCTCCCTAGAGAAGCCAACACAAGTGTCAGATCATCGGATATGGGACCTGGTGGAACAAAGACTACACTCAAAGTTCTGTTGAAGAAAGCTAGCATAGAGGAACTAAGCTCACTTCAACAGATTTTAAGCGAGTCGAACTCCGATTTGGTGACTAAACTTGTGAAGGAAGAGATCGAAAACCGGCACTGATTTGGTTTTAGTGTGTGTACATAAAGAGTTGATTCCATGCTCATTCTTTTTAGTCATCCTTACAGAACATGTAACTAGAAACTCAGTTTCTTCTTCTTCTCTCTCAAAACAGAACAGAACATAGAGAAACATAGAGAGAAGATCTTTAAGGTTCTTGAAACCATTAGTTTTGGTTACTAATGAGTCTAAAAGGATCATGTGTAGCTTGGTTACTAAAGGATGATATAACTTCATTGAAATCTTTATAGTTGTAATGTAAAGTTACTTAGATAAACAATACTTAAACAGGCGACGACGCCGGGATGATAAAAGAGAAGCATTTCAGTTAGGTTCGGTTTGGTTCCTGGATCGATAGCACGGCTTGCTGCGAAAAGAAGAAGATCAATGCATCATTATAAGTTTGTTTCAAGTGATGAAGGTAGTGATGATCATATTCACTTACTTGTAAGCAAGACAATGTGTAATGCACATCACTAGTTGTTATCTGATGGTGTACTACCATTCTAATCCTGAAACCACCGCACGTAAACGCGCATATCAATACGTTTTGAAACAATCGAAAGCTAGTTTCGTGAGAGAGATATATATACCGGGATGAGTTCTCCGGGATGACTAGAATGCCATATTCCGCTAGACTCTTTCGCAGTTTCTCAGCCGTAAGTCTTGATCCATCCTCCATATCCATGAAAATCTGAATAAGAGACATTAACTATATCAAACAAATAGAGCCATAGTTATGTCATAACAACAACACTAGTTGTGAGTTTTGTAACCATTACACACCATGTTAGTCTCCACAGCTGCAACATTTACTCGAATCCCTTTCATTTGATTGAACCCTTCTGCAAAATACTTAAGCCCTTTTGAGTTTATCTTTTCCCGCGGTTAAACTATGATAGTGTTTTCGACATACGTACCAGCCAACAACTTTGCATTCTTGTGGTCATCTTGTAGCTTTGGGAGGTTATCTTGAAGAGCAACCAAAGCGGCTGCACATAGAACACCTGTTTGTCTCATTCCTCCTCCTAATGTTTTCCTTAAAGTTTTCGCCTTTTCTATGAAACTCTGCGAACCAACGATCACTGATCCTATAGGAGCTCCAAGCCCCTTAGAAAGACACACCTAAAAAGGAAAAGAGACAGTCCTTAGCTATCTCTTAACTAAACTCTTTTCGTATTGTGAAAAACAGAGCGCACCGAAACAGAGTCAGCAGCCTTAACAAGCTTATGAACCGGAACTCCAAGTGCCTACAAAACAAAGATTTTTCTTGTTATGAGTCCTTAAATGGTATAAGATTAAATGATTTTGATCTTACAATGGAAGCATTGAAAAGTCGAGCTCCATCGATATGAAGCTTTAAACCATGCCTCTTCGCAATCTCTCCAACTCTCTCTGTGTATTCCACACTCAAACATCTTCCACCAGAGCTAACATCATCAAAAATATCCTCATAAGAGACCACTACTAAATCAATAATCTTTCTCTTTTCGCATAACAAATAATATTTATTGACGTTACAGAACCTCCCAGTTATGGAAACTACTAGAGTATATTGAGGTTACAGAACCTCTCATAACGGTTCTATAACCTCTTATATTGAAGTTACAGAACTTCTCAGATGGTTCTGAAACCTCTTATTGGATATTGAGATCGCAAAACCTCCCAAAATGGTTATGTAACCTCTTATAGTATATTGAAGTTACATAACTTCCCAAATAGTTCTGAAACCTCTTATTAGATTTTGAGGTTATAGAACCTCCGAGAATGGTTCTGTAACCTCTTATAGTATATTGAGGTTATAGAATTTCTCAGATGGTTCTGGAACCTCTTATTGGATATTGAGATTACAGAACCTTCCATAATGGTTTTGTAACCTCTAATAGTATATTGAGGTTACAGAACCATCTGGGAAATTCTGAAACCTCTTATTGGATATTAAGGTTACAGACCCTCACAAAATGGTTTTATAACCTCCTATAGTATATATTGAGGTTACAGAACCTTTTAGATAGTTGTGGAACCTCCGATTTTATGTAACCTCAACAACATTTTTCGCGACTTAGATCAATAACTCGACTTACTTGGCATGTGTGTTCTCGAGGCAAATCAACTTTGTGGACGGATAAAATGTGCATCCCTTAGGATCTCTAATGGCTGCTTCAATAGCAACCAAGTCCATAGTACCATCTTCTTCATTCTTAACCGTCTTGGGATGCACTCCACCTATAGTTGAGATCCCTCCATTCTCATAAACATGGATGTGACAATTATCTCCAAGAATCACTTCACTGCCTCTCACATCGCAATGAACCATCACACTAATAAGATTCCCCATTGTACCCGACGGCACGAAAAGACCAGCCTCTTTCCCCAAGATCTTAGCCATCTCTTCTTCGAGACGCCGAGCCGTCGGATCATAGCCAAGGACATCATCGTCAACCTCAGCGTTACACATTGCCTCTCGCATTGCATCGGTTGGTTTAGTGACTGTATCTGAACGTAGATCCACACTTCTCATCACCATCTTCTTCTTCGCCTAAGAGGAAGAAAGAAGAAAACAAAATGTTTTAACGATAAAAGTAGAAGTTGTGTGTGTTTGTTCTATACCGTAAACACACGTACATTACGTGGATCCAAGACAAAAGTGATTCACGAAATAGGTTGTTGTTGTCGTGTTCTTATTCTTTTGGAGTTTTATAGATCAACCAATGTTAATAATTTTTAGTATTCTATAATTATTATATATTTATAGTCTAAGTATCATAGTAAACATTGTATATATATTGTTATAATAAAATTGAGTCAATTTGAAATGAACAAATGGGTCAGTGGTTGCACCAGTTCTGCTGTCATCTCACAGAACCGGGGTTCGAATTCCGCATCTGCCTCTATGAGAGGAACTATTTTGCACTAGACTAGATGACAAATAAAAAATTAAGTCAATTTATATTCACTGTTGGAAAAATAATCAGAATTCAGAAAATTATGACCAATTTTCGGCAAAACGTGTTTCCGTCATTTTTGAATATATATTTTTAGGTCGTAAATTTGTTGAAAATGCATGTTTTAAACTAAATTCTGATCAAATTGGTGGTAAAAGAAAAAGTTTTTTTTTGTAGTCAGTGACGATCCTGAGGTTTCATACGAAATTAAAAATGAGGTTTAATATAATTATTCTCTCACAAATTATAATAATCAACAAAATTATTTTTATGTTTTTATCTTTCATAATGGACCAACTTTCTCCTAACTTTCTTCTTCGCGACATATCTAAATTAAAAATAATTTGATAAAAAATGGACCTTTAAAAAATTTTAAATCTTTTAGACCATTCAAATGTTTTTTGGATATATGTTTTGGGACCTTGCTTGTAGTGAATGACCTAATGCATAGATTTAAATAGAATCTATAGTTGAATATCACATAGTAAACATTGAACACATATAATACCAAATATAACTTTATGTCATTACCATTATGAAAATCTACAAACATCCAATTTATGATGGGTCATTAACACACTATAGTAAAGATTGAATGCATATTGTTACTATATCAAATGAGTCGTTTGTGTAAATATACTACCAAATATACATTTTTATGCCATTACCACCATTATCAAAAATGTTTTCTTACAATAGACAAATATTATGATGGATCATTTTTATTTGAAAATTGAATAACCATTCATTTAGAGAAGAAGAAGAAGAAGAAAATGAGAGATTATCAAGTTTAGTAGTAAGAAAGGCAATGAAGTTGAACACGTAACCTTAGTTTTGTCCTTGTGTGTGTGGAGAAGATGTTGTAACTCTTATGTACCTACCATTCTTTGTCTGTCTCTTTCTCTCTTTATTTATACTTTAAAGAGTGATTGAGATTGAGATATAGAGTCAGCTCCTACGTGTCGATTCTACTTATTGATCATGGCGTCTCAGTCTCTATTTTTTCTACATTTATTTCATCATGATTCACATTATTGAATTTGACGGATTTGATCATAGTAGGATACACACTAACTTCTAGTGGAATCTTATATCAATTTTACTCTTAAGCCACTTGACACTTTTTTTACAAACCAAATCGTTTCTTGACACAAACGGCTATTCTATTACTCAAACTTAAAGTGTTGGAACAAGCTACATCATTACTCAAACTTGAAGTGGTGGAACAAGCCACATCGGAATAAAACGACCAACAAAAGAAAAAGAAGCTGGAAATTGTCTAGCTAAACCAGCCAAAGTATTTGCCTTTGAATTTGCATTATGTGGGATATACACCAAAGTTTCGAAAACCTTTCCTTAATCTTTCAAATTGTTGGAACTCCGTCGAAAAATTTGGCTACTCGTCTAGCCTTACGATCATATAAAGGACATTTTACTATCGGTTCCAAAAGCTTGTTCTACCGATTGAAGTAAAATACTTTCTATTGCCCAAATCAAAGCCTTAAGCTCTGCATGTAAGAAAATGGAAATTGTCTAGCTAAACCGGCCAAAGTATCTGCCTTTGAATTTGCATTGCGTGGGATATACATCACCGAGAAGTTTTGAAAACTTTTCTGTAGTCTTTTAAATTGTTGGAACTCCCTCGAAAAATCTAGCCACTCATATGGCCTTTCGAACATATAAAGGACATTTTACTATGGGTTCCCAAAGCTTGTTCTACCGACTGAAGTAAAATACTTTCTATAGCCCAAATCAAAGCCTCGAGCTCCGCATGTAATGACGATATTCGTGAAACCAAACCAATCTAATCCAACCCGATAAAAGTCAGAATATGATTTTCATGGGCGGTTTGACAAAACATATGCACATATATATACACACAACTTTTCATGCATCAACTGAAACGTTGTGATTGAAACAAGGTTGGTACTTTGATACCATTCTCATTGAACCCTTTGCACATAAAATTAAGTTTTGATTTTCAAGAACACATAACAAAAAAATCCAAAGAAAATAAACTTCTTTTATCTCAATTGGTAACAATCTCACTACCACATGCTATACAGCAACCAAAAAAAGAACAACTCAAAAAGCTTCTGAAAGATCAACTCTTCTGAAAGATCAACTCTCTTCAGTGTGGCTCTCTCGCATTATCGGTAATATGACGCCATAATATAGAGCATCAAAGCCGATGAGACCGTCACCATGAGTTCCTGCAACACAGTATCGATATTAGTTAGCACTATTTATTCAGTTCTTGTTACAACATCAAGAGCTTGATTTACACGGTTATCACTGATGGAACTTAGACCCTTCTCTTTGTTAAGTCTTCATATCCAACTTAGATGTTCTTATTTCATGCCTAAAACTTATGCATATAGTTCTCGTTTAAGTTCAAATACACATTCCGTAAAACCTATACATGTGATAAGTCAAATTCTATTACATGTAAACGGCATAATCATCAACACATTAACCAACCAACGTTGTTCGTTGGGGCTAGCCAACAATTGACCTAAACATCCTAAACCAAAATGATCATTTTATGTTAAGGGAAGGTTTCAAGTGAAGAGAGAGAAGAGGGTTATGCAAGAACACCAACCTGGTTATTGTAAAGAACCATGGGTATGGAGTTTCCCATGTACTCGATGACATTTAAGACCCCAGTGTATCCCTGCAAAGCATGATTCACTAAGAGTTAAACGTAGAAGATCCATCACTCAAAAGTTCAACCGGTTCCAGATAGTGCAACATAAAACAGATTCTGTAAACTATCAGTCTTGATGAATATACATACCAAAGATGCCACAAGGATAGATCCAAAAACTAATGAAAGAGAGCGAAGAAGCCTCTTTCCCATTCTCAATCCCCGTCCATCTTCTTCACCTTCCTCCTACACACAATGTCAACATCAATGGTCATCAGGAACTAGAAGAGCCCCGTGTACATAAGGCGACAAAAAAAGTTCAAAACTCACGTTATATGTTGGAGATGAAGGTGCTTCAAAGGATTTTAATTTCTCGAAAATTCGGTAAACAAATGCAAAAGCCATGAACTGCAGGGGTTTGTATTCAACATTACGTTTTATGGCAATCCATGCACTCTGCAAAAAAGAGAGAAACAGAGCTAAGTATATGAAATGTCATGCATATAGGCATACGTGATTGATCCTCAAACCTCATTTTTTTCTTAAATACTTACAAACACAGCTGATATTGCTAGGTTGATCAACATATCATTTTTCGAGGACCTCGAATACCTGTAAGAACACGGGTCAATAAATCACGATTAGCAATACAACATGCTAACAACTGAAAAGTAATAACTTGAACAGACACAAAAGAATCTCTACCTTGGACCCCATGGTATTATAGGCTGCTTATCCGCATATTTAATGTCCTTAGAAACCTGAATTACGAGAAATTCACCTTCGTGTTAAGGAAGAAAGTCAATAGAGTCGAAGACTGCTAATGTCAAGACGGAAGTTACAATAGATATACCTTAAACGAACCGAAAGTCACACCCTTTTTCCTATTCATTAACTGAGCATACATAAGCTTATCATATGCTTTCTCAAGCTATCAAAAAAGATAAAACAGAGACGTATGGTCAACACAAAGCAAAAATGGTCATTACTATAACGAACAGGACACCGAAGAACGAAAGTAAAGAGATAACTTACTAATGCAGCAGTGGCTTCATCACCATTCCTCTGAGCATCTTTAAGTTTCCTTCCATAAACTTGCTTGATCTTATCGAATCCTTCAATAGGATTAACACCAAGAACCTGAGGAAATCACACAATCTCTGTCTTAAGAACTGCAGAAAACAAAAAAAACAACAATGACAAAAACAAAACAAGTCCTTTCCAAAATCAATAACCTCGTAAGGGTTAAAGTCACCATCAGCTTGTGAATTTCCAGCTGCAGAAGAAGAAGCAGCACAAATCACAATCCTACTCTGCAACACCATTCTTCTTGTGGGTATCCTGAAAGTTACAAACTTTTTT
Organism: Anastatica hierochuntica; assembly: GCA_900406275.1. Classification (NCBI taxonomy): domain Eukaryota; kingdom Viridiplantae; phylum Streptophyta; class Magnoliopsida; order Brassicales; family Brassicaceae; genus Anastatica; species Anastatica hierochuntica. The sequence continues at coordinate 16,300 of OVAN01000115.1, read as the reverse complement.
AAGATTTTGTACAAAAAGGGCCTAACTTTGAAGCTTTATACACTTAAAAAGAATCGGAATTTGAAAATGAAGGAGAACCCAAAAGCAAAGCGAAAACGATGAGGAAGTACCTGACGAAAGAAGGTGATTTTGAAGTTCGAAGAGGAAGATGAGAGTTTCCGTTGCCGAATTGAGGAAGAGTGTAACAAAAGGAGTTGGAGATTGCGAAAGCCATGATGATGGAGACGGAGGAGGAAGAAGAAGACGAAGACACAGTGAATTGCGAGAGAGCGATAGGGCACAAAAGCAATCTTAGAGTGAGACTCTCTCACAGTGAGAACAATGTTGAGTGAAGTTTTTGGGTAAGTGTTTAATGGGCTTTGCTTTTACTCTATTTGATCCATTTACTATAATTCAAACAAAAATAAATAGCCCATTTCTCAAAACTTTTGTTTATAGATTAATTTGGTTTTTTTTTGTTTTCCATTGAATATATTAATGCAATGATGAATGTTTTAAACAATCTTAAAATTGCATCTTGATTACTTTTTAAAAAAAAATTAAATCAAATCCTAATTGAAAATTTCAAAAAATAAAAATGTATGGTACTTTGATGATAGTTTATATGTAAATATTAATTAGACTACTATACAAAGGAGATTGCGATTTCATAAAAAAAAACTAAACATCTAAATAGTTAAGCAATGACATTCTTTGACAATTTTAGGTATCTTTTGTTTCATAAAGAGTGTCGTCGTAAAATTTTGTTTTGTTTCATAAAGAATATTGTTTTATGTTTACGTTTTCAATGCAATTTTGTACAATCAACTCTTTTTTTGTCCTTTTGAATAGCCAACAAAAAATCATTCACATTTAATTTATTTATTAGATAAGAATGTTTTAATTACTTTTGCAATTTTTTTAACCTGCCTAAAATGTGTTAGAATGACAATAATAGTAAAAAAAGAGTAATTATTTATTTTCTTGGTTTACTCACCTAAAAGAATTAAAGGGGAGTGATTTGTAACTAACTAATAAATACCACTAAATTTATATCATTTATCTTATAACAAAATAGATAAACACTAAAAATTGAATGTCTAAAAAAATGCACATTAAATCTATTAGTTATTTCCATCGAACATTTTTTAATAACCATCAACCAATAAAATTCAACTAATCCAAATACCTTCATTTAACATTTCTAAAACGTAACAACTCATTAAACAAAAATTACATTAAAAAAAACCTAAAAATTAATATTTGTTGGGAATAAAAAAAAATATCTAGAACCTCAATTTATAGGAAATAGAGAGAGAGAGAGAGTATAACGTTAACGGAATAAAAAGAAAACACAACGTGTAGCATCAAATCGAATATTCCATTAACAATTTTGTCTATAAATAAAACCAAAGCCTAACCTCAACAACACATTCACAAAATCAAACAAACAAAAAAAGATAATGACTTTTAGCCAAACACTCGGAATCAACCAGAAGTATCAGATCTGCGAAGAGATCGGCCGTGGCCGTTTCGGAACCGTCACACGCGTCTATTCTCCGGCCACCGGCGAATTCTTCGCTTGCAAAACCATCGACAAAACCTCTCTCACCGATTCTCTCGACCGTTCTTGTATCGAGAACGAGCCAAAGCTTATGGCTTTAATGTCTTATCACCCAAACATAATCCAAATCCACGATCTAATCGAATCTGAATCGAATCTTTCGATTTACATGGAGTTAATCGATCCTTCGGTTTCGATCTACGACCATTTGATCTCTGAAGGTAATTTCACGGAGACCCAGACGGCGATTTTCGCGAAGCAGATGCTTTTGGGTTTATCGCATTGTCATCGATACGGCGTCGTTCATAGAGATATCAAGCCGGAGAATATTCTGGTGGATTTGAGGAATGATTCTGTGAAAATTTGCGATTTTGGATCTGGGGTTTGGTTAGGTGAGGGAGAGACGACGGAAGGCGTTGTGGGTACGCCGTATTACGTTGCGCCGGAGGTTTTGTTGGGTTGTTTTTACGGCGAAAAAGTCGATCTTTGGAGTTTAGGGGTTGTTTTGTATACGATGCTCGCCGGAGCTCCGCCATTTTATGGTGAGACGGCGGAGGAGATTTTTGAAGCGGTTATTAGAGGGAATCTTCGTTTTCCGGTTAAAGTATTTAGAGGGGTTTCTTCATTAGCTAAAGATTTCTTGAGGAAGTTGATTTGTAAAGATTCTTCCCGGAGATTCTCCGCCGAACAAGCTTTAAGTAAGATTCCTTTAAAAACTCTTTAAAGATCCAAATTTGATTCGTTTTAAACAAAACCCTTTACGTAGAAAGTTCAAAGTTTGAATCTTTGTGACTAATTGTGTTTGTTTTTGTTATGTTGTTCTTCAGGGCATCCATGGATTCAGAGAGCAGGAGAAACAGAGGAAAGATTCATCTGATAAAGATTCTTTTCTTTGGATATAAGTAAAGTGATGAATGAATAAAGAGTGATAAGTGGTTGTGGCTTTCTTCTTCTTCATCGTCTAACAACAACACATGTGACTTTTTTTGAATGTGTCGCCATGTAAATTTGGTTTGAAGGAGAAGAAGATTCTGGAAAAAAAGGAGCTAAAATAACAAAGTTGATGCCAAGTTTGGCTTCTTTTGAAATTTTGGCGATGAGTTTTTTTTTTGGTTTGTTAATTTTGGTTTAAATCTTAAGGTAGAGATTATGTGATGTAATTAGAGGATAACGATGTTTCTCCGCCTTTTACGGTATTTTTAATCCTTGTGGATGAGTACAAAGGAAGAGAGAAAGCAAAGTTGTTACTCTTTTTTTTATTAGTTTCATTATCAATAAAATATGTTTAGCATTTCTATTATAAAATGTTTATCTTTTCTATTTTTCTTGTTTGATTATGTTTAATCTTTTCTATTATAAAATGTTTATGTTTTCTATTTTCTTATTTGATTATTTTTAAGGGAAATTAGATCAATTAACCCAAAAAATCCATTATTTAACAAAATAACCAAAAACACCCTCTCTCTCCTTTTTTTCTCTTCCTATCTCTCTCTAACTTCTTTCTACAAATTTAATTAATCTCCCTTTTTTGTTATTCCACCAATTCACCCTATGTTTAATCAATAAAATTTTTACTTTGTTTGTAGTTTTATTGATTACCAATTTTTATATATTTGTTTTAGAACATTAGTTACCTAAAAACATAAATAAAATATTGAGAGGAGCAACCGAACCAAAAAAATTGTTATTGTGCTATATAAAAAAAATTAACAAAATTACGTGAAAAGCACTTTGATTTAGTGGTCGAAAATTTAATGGATGTATGTATACAGGAGCCGATCCTGAAATTTGAGGGGCTATAAATTTATACAGTTGGTTTATGCATATTGATTCAAAAAGTTTTGGAAGCTTGAAACAAATGTTTCGTAACGCAGAAGGTCGACCCTGTATGTATAGTCTATTGTTGCGGTCCATCTAATCTGATGCAATTTCGGTTTCGATCGGTGTTAAAAATTTTATAATTTAAAACTTCCAATACATTCATTATTTATATTTTATTGTTTTGTTGTTATTAACATGACAAATCTTATCAAACTTGGTTTAGCCACAAACTTTTTTTTATTAGACTCCACTATTTAAAGTTGCCCACTTTTTCTAACTTTTTAGTAGAAAAGGAAAAAGGAAGTATCAACTTTTTCACTCACGTCTTTGACGTACAAGAGATGTACGGTGACCTAACCCACTATCTACGCCACTTTAGTCCATTTGCATCGTTAGGTTATATAAGAAAAGTATAAAAGTTTTCAAAGTCTTTACCTAAATAAATATTGGAATCTCTTAAAAACAAAACCCACGAGGTAAATATGAATTTTGATTTGATATAAGCATATTTTTTTAGCATATTCTTTCATAAATTATATGCAATAAAGATTCCAATCTCCATAAAATATTCCCATGCAAAGTATATGCTTTGGATTAAACCCATTTCTTTTCCTTTCGTGAAGGAGACTCTTTAAGTTTTTGACGTGACTTACAAAATCTTCTAAAGTCTCTTTGAGTTCGTGGAAGAAACTACTAAATTTTGATTAACAATAGAGTATAACATCGTTTAGCCTTTAATCCTTTTTTTTAGGCACATTCATTTGATAGATGTGAACGCTTAAAATTCGCCTTTGTCCAAGAAAAATAACACGTTGAAGTATCCAATAATACAACTATAAAGAAAACAAAGCTAATTATTTTTATTTTTTTGATAATTCGGATGTCCTGGCCTCACCGAGTTGGTCCAGACTAGCCGGTCGGGATCTTAGATCAGGTCCTGCAGGGAACACACAGTACATGGACACGTATGCACTGTCGGTCCTTGGGCGCTGGGGGCGCATGTGAATTTCCCAGAGGTGTCCAGAAACAACGTGAGGTAGTTCCCGCTGGATGGAGATCGAACTCGCATGGTGTTAATCATACGAATCCGTCCTTAACCAGTAGACCACGATGTTACGGACAAGAAAGCTAATTATGATATAGATATAAGATTTTTTTTTTGCATTGCATATATTGTGTGCTATTTCGTATGCCCTATGACATGATATTATACTAAAACACAAGGCAATAACATTATACATTACTAACTTCCATTAAAATAACTATCATTAAATTAAAATTATATCGGTCAAGTGGTTGACTAAAGAGTCTAAGAAGTAAGTGTTCTCCTTTAGTTATGAAATTTAATTCCCAAAAGTACTAATATTCACAAATTATTGAAGATAGCATGATTAATGCGGGTTTTTTAGAGTGCGGTTCCTATAGTAGTTTAAAAGACGGTTTTTTAGTTTTTAATTGAAAAAGCTAAGAATCGTCTCTTAGATAAGAACTTTAAGAGACGGTTCTTAGTTTTTTTTTTGTTACAAACTATAAGACCGTCTCTTAAATGATACTAAAAACTCTACCCTAAAAGATCCGCATTAATTATGCTCTTAAACAATGTACTATCGTCATTGGTCCTTTATTAAATGAAAAAGGTTTTATAGTATTTGTTATATACAAGAACTATCAATTAGTATAAAGCTGATTGAATTGTTTAATCATAGTCATTGCAAAGCGCATCCTCACGTAATTGCGTTGCATTTTTTAATGGTGTTAACGATCGTGGAGCCTAATAATGAATCCACTAAGTGATTACGTACGTAAATATTCAATTTCCTCCATTTTTATAGTTGAAATTTGAAGGTTGCATGAATCGGTATAACTTTTAGATATGAATCATCATGTTCTAAAAATTCTCGTCTAAACAATTATTCTTCCGTATATTCAATGGATAGCGATTGTCCGATTAATTTTCTCGTGATTGATTTTTCAAATATTATACTATTTAACTTATATATCTGATTAGATTTGTAACTAAAATTGATCCGTAAAATAAAATAAAAATATTTTATAATCACTAAAATTAGATAAATTAGTTAGTTTTGGTCTAAGAACAAGTAGAGAAATTTTGAAATCACAGTAACAAATTCATTATATGTTTTAAGATTTAAATTAAATTAAAATAATCCAAAAACTTGTTCATGATTAATCTCTCTTTAGTTTCCGATTTTCTAATTAGGTGTTAGGTCCACCTTCACCGCTCGATTAGCGCATAACAAATTCTAAAATCTTGGATATAAAAAGATGGTGAATTGAATTAATAGTGAAATAAAAATGTTAGAATAAAAACAATGACTTAAATCAAATTGAAAAAATAACAAAATAAATAAATTTTGGCACAAAAGAGAACAAAATTTGATAGAAACAACACAACATTTGTGACCCTACCCATGTGGTACGATTAGCTTAGTTGATATAAATATCTTATCGAGAGATGACTCTTGGAGTGTTATTATGGGCAATGAATCGACCCATAATTTGTGCAACAACTCGTAGTTTAATGCATATAAACACACATGAGTATGTTGACCGATTACAACATAAGTATCTATTTCATTACTCTTGATTAGTTTCACATTTCGAAATTTAGCTTTTTTAAATAAAAGTAAATACTAAATACTAACTATTTCTCACAAAAAAAACATATTTATTGGAATTTTCATACATGTTTAAAAATATTTAGTATACAATAACAAATACTTTGTTTTTTTTTTTAAATATCTATTTTAATGAAACGGAGGAAGTATATTTTTGGTATTTTATTTAATTACTATTAATTTTAACTCATTTCAACTAAAGTATTTTGAAAAAAAGTTTATATTGAAAGCTTTTAAAAGTACAACACTGCTCAAGTTACATTTTATTTGAAATAAATAAGGTACATCATACAATCAAATATAGAGAGGATAATAATTACTCCCTCCGTTTCCATTGTTTTTTTTTTTGGTTTTTTAATAAGATTTTAAAATTGATCTTTTAGATGCTTCATGCTTTTCTAATATTATTTAATGCTAGGATGTTATAAATATTAATCGAGACTATATTAATTTACTAAACTAATATTGGTTCATAATTATAAAAATTGTTTTTTTCCGGCACAAAAAATGTTTAATGTAATAAAATACAACATAAATAAGTAACATTATTTGCTTTTCAATATGCTTAAAATTTTAAAAAATTAATTAGTTAGATTTCAACACACAAAAATTGATATTTGATAAAACTAATCCCTAAATGATTGACACCTAACCTAACTAGTAGTATTAGCTACTATTTCACATGATTGAAACCTAACCTAACTAGTAGCTACTACTATTTTATTAACTGAAACCTGTCAAATTCTTATAAGGAATCCAATATTTCACTATTCTCTAACTATGACATATAATTTAGGGAAACAAATATTATATAATTAGAGCGGAACACAGTGGCGTAATTGTGAAGACAGACTCCTTCCTGGAAATATGTTGCGAGTTTGAACTCTGCCGAAGGAAACTGCCTCACGATGTCTCTGCTCACCCACACGGATATAGGTCCTTGCTTTCAGTCTATTTGAATATCTAGTGATGGATTCTATCCGTGAGTTGACCTCACATCCAAAAGTTAGGTCTAATTCATCATCGAACTTAGTTTAATATTTTTATTTAACAAAAAGAAATATTATATGAGTATAACATTAAAATATATAATTTGTGTCGTTGTGGAATTGTCTTTTGAAGACGCGTCAAAGCCAAAAAAATTGCAATGGACCCATATAAGACCAACGGGTGATCAGCAGTTTGACAGATCACGTCATGTGGTCGACCGAAGAATCAAACTACGTGGTGGTTTTGATAAGCTATCTTTTTTTATTTATAAGTATCTTCCTTTGGATAGTAGCGTTTGCGTATAATAAATTCTATTTTGACTATTAATTGCTCAAAGATGTTTCGTACAATAGTCCCAAAAGTCAGTAGAGAAAAAGCATATCACGTGGTTTATAAACCATCGCGTATAGTCCGAAGTACCGAAGAAAAAACACAAAAGGAAAATGACCGGTAAATAACTAACTTATATGGTGGTTGAATTAGGGCCGGACATTTTACCCGAACATGAATCCGAAACAGAATACTAGAACCGAATTTCGAATAATATTTGAATCCGAATAAATACCCAAAAAAAGATCGGGAAAAGTTCGTATTTGTGATTCGAATAAATACTTAGGCCTGGGTTCGGTTCGGATTCGGTTCGGATTCGATTCGGGGCAGTTCGGGTTTAATTCGAGTTTTACTTTTTAGATTCAGGTTTACAGGTACAAAATAGTATTTCGGGTTCCAAAACCCGAATTAAACCAGAATTAAACCCGAATTAAACCCGATATATTATACTTATATGTATAATATAAGTATACATATATAAAATATACTAGTAAATAAGGCTAATTCGGGGCACTCATATATAAGTTCGGGTTTTCGGGTATACCCGAACCCGAACCCGAAATACCACTATCTTAGCCCCCATTCGAGTTTTTTAAAGGTATGGTTCGGGTTCATATAATATGTCCAGGCTTATAAATACTCGTAGATAGAAATACCCTAATAAATATTTTAAATGAGTATCCGAATCGATCCGAAATTCTAAAATATCTAGAAAACATTCAAAATACCCGAAAAATTTAAAAGATATTCAAAATACCCTAAAAAATTTGTAATATCCTAAATAACCTTAAATATTTGAACTTAAATACCCAATTTAAACATATCAAAACTTGAATTAAGTCGAACCTAAAATAACAATACCCGAATAAATATGTATGGCTGAAGTTCGAGATTCCATCCCGATCCAAGCTCGGTCAAATACTCGAAGGCCGAGCCTAGTTGAATACTTAATTTATCTTCGATTAAAACGAGGACTTAGGGACCATGAATTGAATTAAGTAACTCACACTTTTTTAGGTCAAAGGTAAACTCACATTGGCTTTGGAAATTTCAGGCCATTTTTAAGGAGACATAACACTTTTTAAATACACAATATCATTTTTATTTCGTATGTATCAAAGACATGTAAAAGATCAACACATCTAAACTCATTACCGAAATGATGATATAAAACACGCAAAATATTTGAATATAAACTTTGAAAATTATCGTTATTACTTTTATATAGGACCCAAGATTTATTCCAATTTTTTTCTTGTTTTTCACTATTTTCTTTCTGAAAATGCCACTAAAACCAAGAACAACGCGGGCTCCTCCTGCGGTTCTTAAGAATTTTTAATTTTTAAAAAAATTGAAAAACGTAAGAACCGGTTCTTACTCTAAGAGTCCGGTTTTTACCGGGTATCTTAGCTTTTTTTTTGGTATGAACAACTTCATTTTTGGATAGATTTGACATCCGTTTCAGATCCGTTTTTTTGTTTTTCGATTTTTAGATCCGTTAACGATATTTTCAGGTTTCAGATCCGTTGAAAATATCCCGCTCTGAACCCATGATACCCGAAAATATACCCAAAAGTACCTGAAAATACCTGAAAATATACCCAAAATATTCGAAACCGAAAGAACTGAACCGAAATCGAACGGGGAACTGAAAATATTTTGGGTTTTGGACCCGTTTTGGATCCGTTTAAAATTTCAAGAAACGATCCAGATCTGAGAGGATCCGATCCGAACAGGTCCAAAAATTCACCGGATCTGAAACGGATCCTAAATAGAAAGATCCGAATATCCGAGATCCAAATAATCCGAATCAGAACCGATCGGAGGATCTGAATATCCAGATCTATTTTAAAATTTTAAAAACCTCAAATGGAGTTCTTGCAATAATTGACAAAAATGGTAAGAACCCATTAAAGATTCTTACTATTTTTTCATTAATTTAAAATTAGGTAAAAACCCCTTACTTACCATTGATGTTGCTCTAAGTAACTAGGCATGCGTGAGCATCTGTTGAAGAATACTAACTTTATGATCTAATCTAAAATGATATTTAAACATCCAAACATAATCTAACTTTACGAGCCAAAGCTTATGGCTTTAATGTCTCATCTCCCAACACATAATCCAAATCCACGATCTAATCGAATCTCTATATTTACATGGAGCTTTTGATATAATATTGATTTTCAAAACACAAATGGAAACAATCTCAATGTTTGTGTTTGACTTTGTATACACATATACATACACACAAGTGTGTGGTCACACTCGAATTCATTAGCAATCAAAAACTATTTTGGGCGTAAAAAAAATAAAATAAAAAAACGAATTCACCACTGGGGAATCGAACCCAGAATCTCAAAGTTAAGTAGAAACGCGCATTATCCATTGGGCCATGAAGTCATTGTTGGCACTTCGTTCACTCTAAATTAATAAGTTCGTTTCATAATTGGTCAAACGCGTCTTTTACGCGGGTCAACGGATAACGGACACGAGTCAACGTAACGGATCCCGTTTAAACGGAAAACGGACTCCGTTATCGTACGATAACCGACATTAAATTGGCCTCGATTTGCGCGCTAACCGCGTATAAACCGGATGCGAACCGTGTATTTTAAAGCGTATTTTTATACGGGATTTTAAATAAGTCTTGGGCCAAAACAACATTTAAAGCCACTCAAATTAAGCCCAAAAATCTTAGATTTTTAGAATTGTTCATAGAAAATCAGAATCGAAGATTATTTTAGAACTGTTCATGTTCGTGTCTCCCAAATTATAATCGAAGATTTTGATCAATGGCTAATCTATAGAATCTCTTGACAGGTGGCTTCTTCACATCTCCTCTTTCTCTAACACCCTTGGATTCGAGTAGACTCTCTCTCGCGCAAGTTACTTGTTCACTCGCCGCTTGAAATCGATTGCATTTGCGAGAACGGTTATCTAGGAGATCTCAAGATTATGAGCAGCGTAACCAACTCGTAACGCCTCACGAATTCGATAAGTTGTTTCCTGAGTTCCGATCTAGAGTTAATCCCATGACGGTTCTGTATTTTTTTCAGATTTTGTTTGAGTTCCTAAGTTGTTTGAGTGTTTGTGCTTTGATCCAGAAACCAGAACTAAAATTTCAGATTTGTTGATTGAAGTTTCACTCTGCATGCACTTCGATTCTTGTGTTTCGGTTTCTAGATCCAAAATCAATCAGTATTTGCTCTAGATTTAGCCAATTCGAACTTGTATCTTGTAGAATTGTATGTTTGTGTAATTTCTAGATCCAAAATCAACGAGGTTCATGGCTTGTTAAAACAGAAACATTACATTTCTATGTTTCTTCCATGAAACGTCGTAGCTTTACACTCTATAGGGTGATCAAAACCACTTTTTACCTCTCTGTTTCAATCGGATGCCGCACGCAAACCAGATCGTCCAGTTTGTTTCCATCCATTTTGTACTGCGAGACGCCTTGCATTTGCTTATAATGATCCCTAGCTTCCTTTCTTAAGCTCTCAAACGGCATTACTTCCCATTTCTTGTAGTTTGAATTCTTCCTGATCTCGCTCATGTCTGGAGATCCCGAGATTGGTCCTTTCGTTGGGTCTGCATCGCCCCACACTTTGCAGTTACCGAATTGTCCTAACCCTTCTTTGCTCATACTAGTTGGTTGTTGGCTTCTTTGTAGGCGTAAGGCGGCTGCGTGAGCTCGGCTTATCATTTCACGACTTGGCACGCTCGACCAGTCCTCTTTTCTCTTGGATCTCATTGGAGAATGGATCCGAATTACCTGCACGAGCATGGTTTTTCTTCAGAAAGACCACAAAGAAGGTTTTACGTTTAGAGTTAAATAAGATTCAAGGGTTTGAAAAGTTATCCGTACACCAAGACATTCAAGAAGTTGATAATATGCCCTTCCTTGAAGTGGGTTATGCCCTTTCCTTGGCGTGGAAAAGTACCGTGTCCTAAAGATACAAAGCAAGGAAACATGAAGGTTTACTTCAGGAACCGTACTCGACATTTCCAGATTACCAATATGGAAATGTGAGCGAGAGAACTATGGAGAAGAGTTATTTAGGATACTTACCACTCTGTGTATCCAGGATCGACGGTGAAACCATATATGTCAACGATATCACACATGGACAATGCTAGTTCAATGGATTTCATACCGGTTCCTTTTGCACCTCTGCGTAAGACAATGCCTTGGAAAAGATAAACAGGGTTTGGTATACTCTGTGACAAAATGAATACAGAAGTCATGTAAAGGAAATTTTGTTCCCACGTTAAAAGAGGTTGCAAAATTCAGTAGATAGTCTCTTCCGTCATGTTATTCAAGGGACATTGTAAAAACAAGACAGGTGATGATGGAAAAGGAAGAAGAGGGGAAACATACCTTTATCATTTCGTTGAAGTCTCGGTGAGTCACGCTTTTTATTATGAGCACCTCATTGTCTGCAGCAAATGACAGTTACAGAAGGTTACATCACAAGGACAAAGCTGCAACGAGTGCTTGAAGAAAATGACTAACAAGATGCAGATAATTTCTGAGTCTAATATGAGTACAGACCAGATCCGTTGAGAATTTTAACCATGTTACGAGCTGCACCGCGAACAACTAGTCGGAAATCCCTTTTCATTCCTACGTACTTGGCGTACTTCTGCAATAATGTAACGTGAATAAGCACAAAGCCAGCAGCCAAAAATCACATTTCAAGATCACATGGAAACAACAAGCGGTACAAAGAAATCACAAATCAAAATGTTAATACCTCATTGACAGGAGCTTCATTGTCTCGGAATACAGCATCATGACTGTCAATCTCTTCTCCGAACTCTGTTTTCAACAGATCTCCAGAGTTTCCAACTACAGCGCATTTATGAAACTGTCGCGGGTGGAAAGGAGGTTTTGCCGGAAGGATCACATTAAGAAGCTCCTTACACAGAGTACGATTATAACACTTATCAGCTCCCCTGAAACCCGAAGATCAAATATCTCAACAAGAAAGACAATTGACACAAGCAAACCATTAGACAGGACGTTTAGGATCATACAACTGTGCAATTCTCATAGCTGCATAGTCCAACCATCCATCAGGGCGAACATCGAGGTACTCTCTTGTCAAAACTGTAGTCATATTCCGGTACTGCACTACTCAGACACATTAGAAACCTGAGAAGTTCTCAAACAAGAAAGAGAAAGGATGAAACACAAACCTGCTCCCATAAGAGAACTGCTTCACAAACATTATACTTGAACTCCAATGGTTCAAAGATTTTGAATTGTGCATTGTACTGTCATTGAAAGACAAGAATATAAGTGGAAAAACTACATCGCTTTCAAACCGACGAAAATCTCGAAAAGAAACCAGTCTAAGTGTAAAACATACCCAAGTGCTGTTAGTGCCTTCAGGGAATTTAAGGATCAAATTGCAGTGATCAATAATATGAGCAGAGAGTCCAAGCCCTCTCTTCCACTGCATAAACACTATTAACATCATTCTGATTCCCAACACAGCTTCTAAACTAAAACCATTTCATCACAATCACACTACTCTCAAGTCTTGATTTCAAAATCATGATTCCATCATACATGTAAGCACATTAATTTAGTTTACATCAAGAAAAACGCAGAATCTAAACCCTAATCCAGATGAACTTCTAGGTCACAATATTAGTTAGCTTTCAAGATCTTTCCCTTCTTCAAAAAGTGTATTCAATCACATTACAATAAGTTAAAGAAGAACTTCGATTACAGCAGATTCGTTTCTTTCTGAAGCATTTTGAAATCGTTTCAGTACAAGAACACAAGATAATACAAAAAGGATCGCATCGATCCAAATCCTAAAATGGCGAATCGGAGCGTAGAGTTAAGTGCGAAAGTATCGATGAAGGTAAGAAGAAGAAGAAGAAGAGAGACAAACCACGCACTGCTGAACGCTGGATTGAAAATCTGACAAGGTCTTGATATCTTCAGGGTGAAGAAGATCTAGCTTACGATTGTTACCACCGGTGAAGAAAGCATATTGGATGATGAAAACGGAAATGAAGAAAACTGCGACGGCGCATAGAAGATGAAGAAGCGTCAATTTGCGGCCAGCTTTGTGAGATCTCATTCTGCAATCATCAGAGAGAGTGAGAGAGAGAGAAAGCGAAGAAGGAAGAAGAAACTGATTGCCGCCGGAATATACTCAGAGATACGACGCCGTATAAGATCTCACGTGACCTTCTTCTTCTTTTTATCGACACTCACGTGACCTTCTTCTTTAGTTTTTTTAGTGAGATACAAATGAGAAAGCAAATACGTATGACGCGATAGTTAGTTTGTTTACTATGAGTTTGGGCCTAGCCTTTTGGCCCATATACTCTTTGTGTTTTATAATAATTGATGTTTTTGGGAAATTTTTTTTATTTTAAAATAATTAGAGAGTGTTAATCAATAATAATGTATTTTAATAAAGTTTAAATTTAGATACAATTTAAATTTATCTAAAATTTAAATTGAAATCTACTGTTATTGTATATGGTATTTTCATATTGAAAATCGGATATTATTCATTGAATGATATTAGTTTTTAAAATCTAGCGTTATTCAACTTTAAAAGATTTTAAAAATCATTGTATTTTAGACTGATTTCAAATTCTCTTCTGTGGAGTGTCTAGAGTAAATTGTTGGAATTAAAATCCAAGATATATTGTAGAGATTTTAGAATCCACCCACTTATACTCTATTAGAATTTTAAAATTTGATGGATTACAAAATACTGATAACTGATTTTAAATCTTACATTCAATAACACTCTCTTAAGGTATGTAAACGAGATTAGTTTTATAAAGCTCAAAAAATATTACTCCCTCCGTCCTATTATATTTAAGTTTTTTTTTGTAGGCAATCCGGATCATAACGGGCCGATCCGGTGGCCCTTAACCCCACACACAGGGAACCAGATCACAACGAGCCAATCCGATGGTCTTTTAAACCAGACACGGGGTAAACTTGCACAAACGCGAGTGTCGGGGTTCGAAACCACGACCCCAAACTTGATGAAGAGGCGTCTTGCCACTAGGCTAAAGGCCTGTTATGATCCAGATTGCCGACAAAAAAAAGCTTAAATATAATAGGACGGGGGAAGTAATATTTTTTGAGCTAAAAAAGATAAAATCTAAATAAAAGTAATTCAACCAATAGAAATTTTTTTCCAGTTATTATTGGATTAAATACATTAAAGATTTACAGTAAATTTTGTAAAATGTGAGTAAGAATTTTTTTTTAAAAAAAATTATAAAATAGAACATAAGGAGTATAAATTAAAAAAACATTAGCCTTCATTTTAACCCTAATGGGAGTTGTATGAGTAGTATAGCCATGAGTTCTTCTTATAGAGATTCAATCAGCAATTTACCAGATGAGATTCTCGGAAAAATCCTGTCTTTACTTCCGACAAAGGAGGCTATTTCCACATCTATATTGTCCAAGAGATGGAGTAATCTCATGGGTCTCGTAGACAATCTTTGGTTTGATGAGTCCATGGTTGTGTATCCAAACGAACAAGAAGCAACACTAAAAATGTAAAGTAAAAGTTTCAAACAAACTCATGAAAGCTGAAAACTAGAAACCAAAAACCGAAATCTAAAAACCATTTGAAAAACCACAAATAATCATGGCCTTAGAAATTAGAAACAATATAATGAATTTCGGTCGTTTGTGACTTCTCTCCGGCATAGCAGTATAATGAGTGTATCCTATTAGAATGGTAGAAGAAAAAGAGAAGGAGAGGCCGTAGTGAAGAGGATAAAGCCGAGACTTCTCATTAGAATGGTAGAAAAAAAGGAGAATGAGAGACCGTAGTCAAGAGGACAAAGCCAAACAACATGTGACAATGTATACATTATAAAACTTTAACATTATATTTCAAGCAAAGATGAAAACGGAAAAAATTTACGTGCAAAATTAAGTATTAACTTGTGATAATGTCATGCCAAAGAGAGAGAAAAAACTTGTCTCTACATATGATCAAACGTTTTTATGCTAAGCTTAATTATACAAACAAGTACAATCTATATCAAATCGAAGAAGATAACAAGAGTTTAGCACTATTCTGCTCATTTTCGACGAATGGATGATCATCAACTTTATAATCATTTTCGCAAGTTTGTTGGTTACTCGAGCAGAAGTTATCTCTTCCTTTGTTAGCTTTAGAATGTAAGACGAAACTCGAGTTTCCGAATCCTGTGATCCTACCAATGCTTCTCTTACGGTTTCTTTCTCTTTCGTCCTTAAGAAACATGTCATCTTCAAGCAATCTTAGCACTTTCTCGGCTATGTTTCGAACTTTTTGACTACAATCAAACCCTCTTTCATCTATCCACTCACTATGCACGACATCTTCGATAAACATTCTCTCCTGCTGAAACTCATGGAATACACTTAGTGGTCCATTGATCAATAGGTGGTTCAACATTGTTAATGTGTTGTACATGCTTCGCCATTCCCTTTTATCAAACATTGTCAATCTGAAAAACAGAAATAAATTAAATTATAGATAGAAACTAAATGGTAATTACAATCTTGATGAATTACTATATTTTCCCATATTGTAATTATTGAATTTAAACGATGGCATTTACAATAAAAAAAACAGAAAAAGAACTTAAATGATGAGTTTTACTCCTTCTGTTTGGCAAAAGTGTCACACACATATTAAGAAAACGGTTAAAATGTCTTATCTGTCATTCACTAATACTTAAAAAATATTATATCTCCAACTAATACATTAAAACAATAAGGTTAAAACCGAAATTTCGCTTATAAATTTGCATCGAAAATATAAAACGACACTCTTTATGAAACAAAATTAAAACCTCAAAACGACACTTTTTAAGAAATTTAGTGAGTATGTATTTCTATTGATTGATCCACGGTGAAAGTTGTATTCTTGGTTGTTATATGATAAAAATATTTTTCATTAAAGTTCTATATATATATATA
>OVAN01000114.1:0-91139 GCA_900406275.1 Anastatica hierochuntica | reverse complement strand
ATAAAAGTATTATCACACAAATAATATGTAAAAAAGAATAACATGTGAATAGACACACTCTTATAATTTTCATCACGTTTTGTCCATGATCTTTTTTCTTATTTCTTTGTCACTCTAAGTTAATTTTTTTATTAATCTAGTTGTAACATATTAAATTGTTACATATTTTCTTAACTATAATATTTTTAATTGTGATTTATTAGATTGGATAAAATATAGTTGTGATCTTTCAGTTGAACGTTTAGATTGTTATCGATAACTAAAAGATATTTTATTAGTTTAAATGATAAGTGAAAGATAATTTTCAATTTTGTTTGTATAATGAATAAGTTTAAAATAAGAATATTCAAATTCGTTTTTTTAAATTATTTATATTTTATCATTGATTTTTAAATTTTTTTGATGAAACGGGTAACTTTTTATTTTAAAATTAGAAATTTACTTTATATCCAACATATTGGATAAATTCAGAGATTCTATTCTTTTAAAAATAATTTCGGATCATTTTGAAAAAGAAAATGAAGATATATTTTTTATTATTATGAATGAAAATGGTTGTATATAAATATGTTTTTTAATAAAATTTATTTCTCAGATTTAAAATTTATATAACATTTTAAAAAAATAAAAAAGATCTTGGGGAAAAATTTAAAAAGTTAAGGTGGGTGAGGTTTGAACCTAGGGGGCCACCATTAAGATACTATCCACATACCACTATGCAAACTCAACGAATTAGTTCATTATTCGCATGTCAT
The DNA here is from genome assembly GCA_900406275.1 of Anastatica hierochuntica. Classification (NCBI taxonomy): domain Eukaryota; kingdom Viridiplantae; phylum Streptophyta; class Magnoliopsida; order Brassicales; family Brassicaceae; genus Anastatica; species Anastatica hierochuntica. The sequence goes on along the minus strand of OVAN01000114.1, from coordinate 90,384 downwards.
GCTTTTATTAAAACATGAAAATCGGGTCAGATCCGAACCAGAAAAAGACATGCGGATCCTATTTATGTGCTATTCCGAATTTACCCTTAATGAATGTTTTTTTGTTCATTGTTAATTTTCCTTCTAATGGCACATATTGTAAATTACACATCAATTAAAGGTTATTTACTTAAGAATGATTCTCTTTTAATAATACTAGGGGAATTGCCGCGCTACGCGCGGATTATGTGTTATATTATTAGAGTTTGTCAACGGACCTTCCATTTTTTAGATCAAAAGTATTGCTATATGCATATATATAGAGAGTTTTCTTACCATTCACTGTTTTTACCTTTTTTAAAAAAGTGATTAGGTTTATAATTTGGAATTACATGCTAGTAGCAATATTTGTATTTAATCAAAAATTTCACTTCCATCTATAATTTTATACAATTTTAACTAAATTAATATTTAAAAATAATTCAAAAAAATATTATTGATCGATTTTAATTTTCTTCTTAATTTATACCCACTACAATAATTGCAAAAATTCTATGCCTAAAAAATTTGAAAAAGAATGAGGTTACAACGTTGTTTTTTTTTTAAAATTCAAAAAAATTTGGTAATACACTCAATTATATGTATTACATATTAACAAACACACAACTGCATTAATATACAATTCTTCTCTTTTATGTCTATTTAAAATTTTCTATTCTACTATTTTAATACATCTTTATATTTTAAATGCATTATTAGAAAATATTATATCAAACAAAAGTTTCTAATTTGTATTTTTATAAAAAAACATTTCACAATACTTTTTTGGTTATCAGAAACTTATAAGATATCTTTTCTATAGAACATCTTTTTGTCCAACAATCTTAAAATATTTTTGTTAACTCTCTCTACTTGATTTGGAAAAAAGAAAAACTCTCTATACTTGATGACAAATTTATTTAACTATCTATCTTTAAATTATAATCACTAATATATCTTTTTCTATCATTACGAGTCATCGTTATAATACCAGTATATTCGATAAAGTCAACATAAACACCTCTAAAAAAATTTTATTTTAACTTTTGAATATAGTTTATTCTTGGAAAATAATTTTATTGTATAATATTAAAACTACATCAATATTATCATAATATGTTCCCAAAAATCGCATATATACAAACTGTTTTTGTTTTTTTCCCCTACCAAATTTCATGTTTTATTGGTTTCTTAACTTTCTTTATATACTCTTAACAAAAATATTTCATTGATATATTTTTCATCCGTTTTTACTTTCATTTTTTTAGATTTTATTTGCAAAATATATCAATCCACATGAAAATATTTTGATTTTAAATTAACGAATTGAATATATCAAACCTACAATCACAGAGATGGCAAGTGTGTTGTTTTTTTGTGTCTAGCAATGTGTTGCAATCTAAAACGGCAAGTAGTTTTGAGGGGAAATATGTTGGTGTTCAAAGCTGAGGTGGCAAAATGGGGGACTCACTTAAGAGGCTGATGTGGACACACTCAAATTGTAGAATGATTCCGTTTTAATTAGTTAGATAGAGATATATCTATTAAATATCTTATTAAATATATAATGAATTAAAAGAAATAAAATCATATACCTATAAAAGTTGGCCAACTCTCTCCATGAGAGTGCCACCTCATCAAATATGGTGGTGACATGTGTCTTGTTTTTATAAATGTAACTTTTGCAATTCTCCCCTATTTATTGTTCTTTTAAATATAATTTATTATGTTTTAAATGTACATCATTAAGAGTTTACTTTTAATTTAACAAACGTTTATTACATTTATTCTTATACGTCCACACTAAGGTTGATATCTTCCATGTTAATGGTTCGTTTATTACAAACTATTAAGATAGTTACATCAACAAATCAAAGAAATTCAAAATCTATTACTATATTCATTCTTAAAGAAAGGACTATACCAAAAAAACGAGAAAGATTAACTTGAAGTAAATAAACTTTGATGTGATACCACAAATTTATAAGATAAGCTTACTCCCACTATTATAACCTGCATTGAGAGTGCCAACTCTCTCTATGAGAGTGCCACCTCATCAAATATAGTGGTGACATGTGTCTTGTTTTTATAAATATGACTTTTGCAATTCTCCACTATTTATTGTTCTTGTAAATATAATTTATTATGTTTTAAATGTACATCATTAAGAGTTTACTTTTAATTTAACAAATGTTTACTATATTTTTTTTTCTACTTCCACACTAAGGTTGATATTTTCCATATTAATGGTTCATTTATTACAAACTCTTAAGATAGTTACATCAACTATTCAAAGAAATTCAAAATGTATTACTATATTCATTCATAAAGAAGGGACTATACCAAAAAACGAGAAAGATTAACGTGAAGTAAATAAACTTTGATGTGGTACAGCAAATTTACAAGATAAGCTTACTCCACTGGTATAACCTGCATTGAGAGTGTCACCTCATCAAATATGATAGTGACATGTGTCTTGTTTTTATAAATATGATTTTTGCAATTCTCCACTATTTATTGTTCTTTTAAATATAATTTATTATGTTTTAAATGTACATCATTAAGAGTTTACTTTTAATTTAACAAACGTTTACTATATTTATTCTTCTACTTCCACACTAAGGTTGATATCTTCCATGTTAATGGTTCGTTTATTACAAACTGCTAAGATAGTTACATCAACAATTCAAAGAAATTCAAAATGTATTACTATATTTCTTCATAAAGAAGGGACTATACCAAAAAACGAGAAAGATTAACGTGAAGTAAAGAAACTTTGATATGTTACCGCAAATTTACAAGATAAGCTTACTCCCACTATTATAACCTCCATTGCAAACTCATCGGGGCGAGAAGATGATATACATGTTTCTTGAATATTTTTCGTATTTTTCACAATTATCTCTATAAAAAAATTTTGATTCAAAAAGTTATAAATCTGGCAAAAAATCAATTGAAAAAAAGCAAAACTACTAGTCTAATATAAGCATGTCAGTAAATAAATAAAATTGACTTTTTGGAATTGAACCGTAAACTAAAGCATGCATCATCAAATCTTTTATCGGTAAATTATTTTTATATTTTAATTTTAGGAGAAGTGCATCGCTATTTTTATCTAAATGATGTAATATACTTTTATCGCATGTAAAACTAAGTTAAAATGTATTAGTACCCATTTCCAGTTTAAATTTTCTAAGAAACTACTATATTTTAAATTTAGCTAATAAATTTGAAAAAATTATGTAACGAATAAAATTTCGCGCGTATGCGCGGGTTCTCATCTAGTTTATTATAATTTCTCTTTCACATGAAAGATTCTCTAAGATATTAAACTTACTCGAACTTCTATATGTCTTTATAGTATGCTCTTCATTATGATGTATAGTCTATGCTTAAGAGTATTATATTCTCTTATTCATTTAATATAATCTTACTTTGATTTCTCTTTCACATTGACGCATAAATATTAGGGATGGACATTTGGTTCTTCGGTTTGATATGATTCGGTTAATTCGGTTCCTAAATTTCGTACCTATACTGGAACCGAAAGGTTTTCGGTTTGATTCAATTTCGGTTTCGGTTCGAGTTCGGTTCCAAGTGAAAAAGTAACCATTTGGGTATAAAATTTCGGGTAATTTTGGATTTTTTTTGGTTATTTATGGGTATTTTTGGATATTTTCAAATATTTTTAAATATTTTTGGATAATTTTAAATATTTCGGATTCTTTTCGGTTACCCAAAAAATTTTGGTTCGGTTCGGTTTTGATTCTTTCTATTCTCAAAAGTTTCTGAGCTAATCTATCATATTAAAAGAGAAGTACACAACTCACTCTATGTGTGATATTTTAAAGAATGTACTTCTCTTTTAGTTTATCATATATCTATTAAATATCTTATTAAATATATATAATCTATCTTATTAAAAGAGAAGTACACCATTCACTTCATGTATGATATTTTAAATAATGTACTTCTCTTTTAGTTTACCAGAGATCTATTAAATATCTTATTAAATATATAATGAATTAAAAGAAATAAAATTTACTATAATTTCTCTTTCACATGAAAGATTCTCCAAGATATTAAACTTACTCGAATTTCTATATGTCGTTATAGTATGCTCTTCATTATTCTGTATAGTTATGTTTATGAGTATTATATTCTCTTATTCATTTAATATAATCTTGCTCTGATTTCTCTTTCACATTGACGTATAAATATTAGGGGTGAATATTCGGTTCTTCGGTTCAATTTGGTTCGATTAATTCGGTTCCTAAATTTTGGAACCATACTGGAACCGAAAGGCTTTTAGTTCGGTTCGGTTTCAGTTTCGGTTCGGATTCGGTTTCAAGTAAAAAAGTAACCATTTAGGTATAAAATTCCGTGTAACTTTGGATATTTTTAGTTATTTATGGGTATTTTCATATATTTTTAAATATTTTTGGGTAATTCTAAATATTTCGGTTCTTTGTGGTTATCAAAAAAAAATAGTTTGGTTTGGTTTCAGTTCTTTCCGCTCTCAAAAATTGGAACCGTTCGGGTATTTTTTTTAATCATTTTCCGGTTTTGGTTCGATTTCGATTCGGTTTTTCGGTTCTGCTTAATTTGCCTATCCCTAATAAATATAATCTATTTTATTAAAATTGAAGTACACAAACTTTTTCATGTGTAATGAATATGAATCTAATGAATATGAATATCTTTAAATATGAATAACTTTGAAATATTCCAATATCCTTTTCATATAATTATTAAAATATAAATATTTTTAATATAAAATTTGTTTCAAAAATAAAAAATTTATAAAGTGATAAAATTTATAATAACCTACAAAATTTATAAAAATAATTTATATAAACTATATAAATTTAAGTTTAATATCTGATATTTAAAAAACAATACTCCAACGGGTTTGTTTCACGATATTTCAGATATTATCTAAACTGAACTCATACCCGAATACGGACTGGTGCCCAAAAAAGCGAAAAATCCGAAAATATCAAATTTAAAATTGAACATGAGATTCGAAATAACTGGAAAGTTGAAAATTTTGAACTTGAACTCGAACATGAAATTTGAAATAACCAAAAATTCTGAATTCGATAAATTAAACATGATCAACCATACATTGAATACATAAAAATTAAAAAAACACTCGCGCTGTTGCGCGGATCAAACTCTAGTACATTTATTATTTCGCAAAAGTGATGAAGAAATTTGTATCATTATCACAATGAGAGTAAATGTTTTATCTTATCAACGATTTAGTCGTTAAACTTTTAATTTTTAGTTTAAAGTTTTTTAAATTGTGGTTACATTATAGATCTTTCTAAATATTACGAGTATATGATGTTTTGTTTGAGTTGTTATTCACCAAATATTATAACTCAATTATTCTAAGATACAAACTAGTTATGACATTATTTTTAAAAATATCATTGATTTCAGTTGAACTGGGTCGGACCGTATTAATCCACGACCCAAAACCTTCTCCGGTTCTCGCCTGTCCGGTTTTAAAAAGATAGTTTTTTTCCTTGTCTGAGAGGTTGTGAACTGTTGCTTAGAAGACACTGCATCAGTGGCTAAAACGTTTCTGACATCAGATACTGCTGTAGTTGTGAAAGATATGTATCGATATATGTATGTGCAAGTGTAATGTATACACGAGGGTTTCTGAAATTGTGCAAACGCATAATCAAGAGAGAAGAATAAGACGATGATGATGATGATCTTGGTGTTGATGATGTTAATAGGCTTGCAGACAACGATTGATGTAATCGTCGCCGGGATCTCTCTCATGATCGGATTAGGGTTCTTCGCTCTCATCGCTTCCATCCTCTGCTCCGTCGCATTCTTCCGCCATGCGAAATCTACTTCTTGACCATCGAATCAAAAATTTCCATAAAAACGAAATCTTCAATTGCATAAAAAAATCTTTCACTTTTTTCTGGGTTCTCTGTATAGTCAATACAAAAACAAAATTGAAGATTGAGGGATGACAAAGAACGAAGCTTTTTTGCTCATAGTAGTAATCTATGAACTTGGAATTTTAAAGGAAGAAGCTTTTTTTTCATCTCATTTCTTGTTCTTGTATTTACGTATAAAAACCATTCCTCGGATCCCATCCGGGTCGGAAACGAACCCGAGCGGGCGGTAAAACCCGAGAACTCGGGGCTCCGAATACAGAGCGATGTTACAGATCCCTTTCCTCTGTAAATCTTCGATCAGCCGCTCCATCACCGCCTTGCCGAGCCCTAAGCTCTGAAACGACGGATCAACCACCACGTCCCATATGATTGCGTTGAACACTCCGTCTCCCGTCGCTCTAGCGAACGCCACCGGCCGTCCCGTTTTCTCATACTCCACCCACAGAAGCGCGTCTGTATGCTCCAGCGCCACCTCGATCTTCGCCGTGTCTCGCCGTGGGAACCCCACAGCTACAAAGACCGAGTTCAGCTGGTCTAGGTTCAGTCCCTCCGCCGTTCGACGGAGAAGAAACCCTTTCGACTGGAGATCTTCGTCGGTGATTGAGTAGCTCGGCGGCTTTCGTTGCATCGCCACCGGGAACGCAGCTTGCGATGACTGTGAGACTGCGTTCTGCGGGTTTACGGTGGATTTTAACCGGAGATAAGCCGGAGGAGTGGTGATTGTGCCTCGGAGTAGCATGGTATTTGCACTAAATTCTTGTCAAAGTTTCGAAATTTTGCTCGATTTCATGAATACAGTCTTGAAGGAGATGATTTTTCCCCTCTCTGCATTGAGATAAAGACTGTGAACTGTGTGCGGCTACTTTTGTCTGTGCTGAGTAAACAAAGATAAAAATCGGATTAGGAAGAAACTTTTGTGGTTGTCAAAAGACAAGTCTTTTTGGCGGGACATATATTAAGAAATCAAATGAAGAGACCAAATCTTTAGTTACAATGTTTGCTGTATGGCTTCAATGATCAATCCTCTTTGTTGATCTATCACTTTTAACGATTCTTCTTGGGGTTGTTTTCCATAAGGGCCAGTTTCTATAATTGATTCTATTTCTTCATCCTAGATTTCTCCTATCTATCTGCCTATTCAGAGATGACTTTGTGTGGTAACTTGCACAAAATTTTGTGATTTGACTACTGCCTTCTTATTTCAAATTGAAACCATCTTATGATAACATGCTGCCTTCTCTTGTGATCCTTCAACTTTTATTAGTTATTGACATTTCTTGAAGACACCATTCTTGACTGAATAATCTTGAGCTTAGTATGTTTTCTAATGGTAGCGTTTTGCAAAGCAACAATGATTTGTGGTTGCTTGTTGTACCAAGATACTGTTGATTCCTCTTTGGTTGTCCAAATGCTTTTACTGGTCGTTCTTGACGTCACTGTCGATTAGGAATGGGACGTGCACATGCTATTGTTGGCACAAATGCTCAGTTCGTCGCCTTTACTCGTTGAACTAGCCTGGTCTTTCTATCTTCCTAAGGTGAAATTCGTAGAGACCAAGTTCAGTGTTTTCTGCTTTTTACAAACAACATTCTCTCATGTATCTCACGTTTTGTGGGTCATATAATTAGGTTGGTACGGCCCGTCTTTCATTTTCATCTCTCTGTTTATCGCTGCGACGTGCATTATAATGGATTGGAGATTATACAAGTCCGAAAACGACCTGATAATAATACCAACGTGAGAGTCTTCCTCTTATGGAAAATTGCCAGCTAAAGTGTCTTTGTTCTTTTCTGTTTCCATTAACTCTGCCTCATTAAGCTTAGTACTTTGAAATGTTTTATCTTTTCATGTCCCTGGATCAAACCTATATCAGTTGAATTGCTCTCATCTTTGAGTTGTGTTATTTCTCTTAACTATAATTTTCCAGCACTGTTTCTTGAGTTACTATAAATGTAGTTACTATTGTTCTCCTAATAGGTAATAAGCCATGTTGTTTAGCTTTCTCTGATGGATAATACTTACTGTGTTGACAACGTGGGAAAGAAATCGGAACAGGTTCATTTCTAATCTTTTCTAATAAGTCTAGTCCTGATATGCAAAATAAGTGGTCATGAGCAGTTTAATGTAGTAGATAATGACAGATTTTGTATGATTGTAATTGTTTTTTTGTGAAAGAATCATGTGAAGTTCTTGAAAAGTAGCAGGACTTTTTGTTAGCAAGCAAAGCTCTTCGGTTAGCTACTTGGGCCACACATCATATTGGTAACCTTGAAACTCCTGTCTATTTTGTCATCAACGGCCTCGTTCGGTTTCTTTTCTTGGAAAATATGATTACTAGTTCATAAATAATCCGTTCTTTTCGACGCTAAAGACTGTTTATTAGTTGGTTACTGTTAGGAAATAACCAGGAAATGCTGTTTTTTCTTCCCGTAATCACCTTCTTGATGGCTCCTGAATTGAACATGGAGATCGATATGCTCTGTTTTGCGTATGTGAAGAACAGGGAACAGATTATATAACAGGGTTCTAATGGAGAACCGTGCAGATAAGTTATTTGGGACAACAACATGTACATAAAAAAACATATTCGGGCAAAAGACAACAATGCAACTACAACACATGGCTTATTAAAGGCAACCAAAAGGATTGGTGAGAGACTTGAACCATATTGTCTTCTCTTTTTCTTAAATGAGTATTATTTGGTTTTGTTCACCTTGCCTCTACTCTGGACATGACTAGCTGCTGCACTTGTTCTTGTTCTAGCTTTGACCTCTGATTTTTCTCCTCCTTCGTTGCGTAATGTTTTCTCTCTGTGCTGATGTTTTTGAAGGTACACTTTTTCAGAAACGTCCTTCGTAGCTGCATGTTTGTTGATGTTCTTTGGAAGCTGATTGCTAGGCCCTGAATCTGCATCAGAAGCCATCGAATCATCACTCTCCTCATCGCCACCATCATCACTAGTATCACCATAATCATCAGCCTCTTTTACCTTTGAATCATCATCATCATCATCATCATCATCATGCTCATCATCAAAAACAATAGAAGAGTGATCATTTCCAATGAAGGCATCTTCTATGTACATAGTCCACCCTGACTCACAACTATTGTATTCCTCGTCATCAGAGCCTCCGTGGTTCCTCGGAGACTCCATGAGCTTTTTGAGCAAACACAAAGAAGAAGAAAACAAAAAAAAACAAGGTTTCATGTTTAACATATAAGCAGAAAGATACAGTAGCTTTTATTTCGTTTTACATACCTTATTTTGTTTGAATCCACTTCAACACTTTACTCTCTAATATAGGCTCTGTGTCTCTCTTTGGCTTTGCTCATCCATCATCAATAAATATAAGTTTCTTTTTTTTTTGTGGTCAAGTATCAGGAAAAGCCGGAGCCTATAAGAAGCCTCATATAATTGAAGATCACCACATGGCAACTCTTAGCACCATTGTTTTCATTCAATTGAATCACTACCAGACAAAGCCTTTGCACAGAGACACATATATATCAAAGAAGAAAGGTTATATAAAGTACACTCTCATACATATAGAATTAAAAGCCTATGCTCAATACCCACAAATCAAGAATCTTACTTCCTAGAGCCCTGTCATTAAATGATGTGTAAGCAAAGCTCATAAGTTTTGAACTTGTCCTTTCTCTTCTCATCTTCAATTGATATTTAATCATATATTTTGATAAGTTTTTTTTGACTTGTATGTACTCAATTCTCTTTCATTTCTCTTATGTAGTATCAACCAGGCTATCTTAAATAATAAAGATCAGCTTTTGAGGTGAAAATCAGAAGAGAGAGACCCACACCTCAACAAACAAGAAGAAGGAACAAAAGAGAATCATTTACTTAATTAGGTTAAGAGCTATTCCTCTTCCTCATTCCTTTAGTATGATTAATACTCTTTTCTTCTTCCTCCTCCAATACTCTTCACTCTCATTTATATTTGTTGCAGCCTTTTGCTTCCTCACTCAATTGTATTGAAAAAGTATTTACACAACTGGATTGTCTTATGTCATCTTTAAGATAAGGACAAAACAAAAAGATGTATAAACAACAACTGTCACAGAAGAAAGAAGTTCCTTGGTGTAATGTTTGTATTAATTGCATTTTCTGTTTCTCTGGCGTCACTATAACATGTTTCTTCAATGGAATAAGCCCTCTTGGTGACAGCTAAAGCAAAATCAAGCGTGTGAGATATTATAGTCCATTGTATATATTACGATTTTGGGTGACTTTGACTCATCTTTGAGTATATTTAAAACAAAGATATTTTAGACGTTGGAAAGATATGTTGTGTTAGGATTTATAAGAGTTTGGCTACAAATTGTTAATGGCCTTGTAAAATTAAAGGAAGAGTCGCTGGAATTTCTCATGTAGGTCTCTCTCTATCATTTGTTTTACGTGTGTGGTGTGTGTGTGTGTGAGACTGTGGAATGTCATTGTACGTCACTATTAGTGTCACTGATTCATTTAATTTTAGGTTTAAAATTTGATGTGTCACAGATTTGAAAGCGTCATCGGACCTAATTGATGATAACTTTGGTTTGGCAAGTCAATGATGTTGGATTAAGCTCGAAAGTAGCTTGAGATACGAGCTACCTGATGTGGATCAAATTTTACCTCAGTTAAAATCTACTTGCAAGTGTACAGCATCCGCCATAATACTTAGGGATCAAATCTATAGAAACTAGAGTTTCACACTTAGGACTCATTGATTGGGATTTATATTTGATTTTTATTATGATTTAATTATGTAAAACAAAATCATATTCTATAAGCCAATTTACAAGGGATAGATCAATGAAAAGATATGCATCAAATAACAGAAAGCTAAAGTAAACAAGCATGTGTTAAAATTCGACTAGGGGCATAATGTTTCGGTCTAGAACACAACAACTAAGATAAATCCTCTCTACTTTCGAGGTTCGGGATTCTATGCTTAGTATCAAAAGGACCTAGACTTTCGAATGGCCTTAAAATAATAAACATACATAAAAACGACCAACTCATTGTTCACAATTCTAAGTCGATCCACTTTCGTTGCCTACTTAGAAAGGCTCACCAAATACTAGTTCCAGCGGTAAGTCAAGCTTTTGGAATGGATACAACTATAGATCTATTCACGTACCAACTTTCATAGGAGAAAGTGATAACGTTATTTATAAAACCTAATCGACTAGTAATCCTATTCAAGTAAACTCATTGACTCCTTGTAATCTACTTTCTAACATGGAAACTACTAGATTAAAAACATGTAAATACGAAATCAATCATGACAGCAAACATTCATATCAAATCAAAGGAGAGAGGAGAAAATAAAACCGAGTTTATGGAAGAATGGAAGATGTATTGAAGATGATGATGGATCTTTGGAGGCTACAAAGGGCACGACCCCGAAGGATGTCATCCCTGCCTCCAAAGGCAATTATTAAACCCTAATCTAAGCTAACTCTCTGCAGAAGTAGATGGCAAAAAAATCTATTGTGTTCTAACTTCCTACGTCAAAAGTGTAAAACCTGGCCTTAAGGCCTCATAATGTTTGGGCTTCGTACCAAGGGTCTTGAATTGAGTGTTTGGGTTTTAAAAGAATTGGAATAGATACACTTGATTCTGTAGAATGTCTGATTCGAAACCCAAATGGTCTTCCTTTTGTTTTGGTCTTTCTACGCACCCTTCATCTGCGAGACAGCTGGACCAGTCTTCAGTAAAATTGGTATAACTCTTTTTACACTGCTCCAAATGAGATGAAACCACTTGGAGATGATAGCTAATTCAATTCTCCAGATCCTGTCCAAATTTCATCAAAATCCATTGAGGTCAAGGTCTTCTTCTTGGATGATATCTCTAATGCTCGAAAACTGTCCAGAAGCTGACTTTTGATCCAATTAGCTTCATAAAGCTCCAAAATGCACTGCTTGACCTAAAAATGACTTTAAAAACTATAAATACAAGAAAACTACCTATAATTGTACAAAGTTGTATACAAACACTAAGAAAACCTCAAAATTCATAGGAAAAGTGGTAAAATAATGATGTTATCACTACCCTAATCCTAAACCGAGATATGGTTTCCGAAAGATACAGACTAGGAAATATTTTAGGAGTTATCTAAAGTAAGTCCTAGTAGGATTAGGAATTTAGTTTATATAAGAGAAGTCGAATTATAACTTTAGAATTTTTTTAAGAGAGAGTTTTAAGTTTTGAGTGATTTTCCTACAGCAATAAAGAGTTGTTTCCTTAATCTGTTTTTTTAAAGCTTTTCGTTAGTAGTCTTTAATTAGTATCAGAGCACGAAGACCACCATCGACAAAACAAGTTTAGAAGCAGACCTTGGATAATAAGATCATCGTGAAATCCCAAAAGGAATGGGAGATATCATGACGGTAAAAACAGAGGCAACAAAGCCGAAGGATGGAGGATCTTCGTCTATTAAATGTCCAATGCTAAACTCGAGCAATTACACCGTATGGGAAATTAGGATGAAGGTTCTCCTTAAATTGAACAAAGTTTGGCAAGTCATCGAATCTAACAAAGAAGACAGAGACGAAAACGACATGGCAATAGCTTTGCTTTTCCAGTCGATTCCCGAAGCTCTGATTCTTCAAGTCGGAGAACTCGGCACGACCAAACAAGTGTGGGACTCCATTAAAGCAAGACGCGTAGGAGCGGATAGGGTAAAGGAAGATCGACTCCAAAATTTAATGGCGGAATTCAATAGGTTAAAGATGAAAGAAATTGAGTCAATCGATGAATTTTCGGGCAAGTTATCAGAGATATCATCGAAATCTATTACTATAGGAGAAGAAATAGAAGAGTTGAAACTTGTGAAGAAGTTTCTTAAAAGTCTCCCAAGGAAAAGTACATTCATACCGTTGCTTCCCTTGAACAAGTATTGGACCTCAAATACACGAGCTTTGAAGATATCATAGGAAGGCTTAAAACCTATGAAGAGTGAATTGTGAGGAAGAAGAAATGCATGAGGAGCAGAGTAAACTCATGTACGTGAACTCTAACACAGAACCTCAAACCACGCAAACAAACAAATACTACAATGGAAGATACAAAGGTCGGGGTCGTGGAGGTCGATTCAGGGGAAGAGGCCGCGGGAGAGCAAACAGAACAAGGAACTTATTAGAGGTTGAATGTTTTTGATGCGATAAGTTCGGACATTATGCTTCAAGATGTCTAGATCTACTGCTTAAGTTACAAGAAGCAAAAGAAACCAATGACAAAGATACAAAGAACGCAGATGAGTTAATGATACATGAAGTTGTGTACTTAAACGAAGGAAAAATAGTGCCAAGGAACTATGAACCAAGTACCAGAGAAGACAACACATGGTATCTTGATAACAGAGCAAACAATCATATGACCAGAGATCGAAGGTATTTTTCGAATTTAAATGAGTCTATTACTGGTAAAGTGAAACTCGGTGATGATTATCGCATAAATATAAAGGGAAAATGATCAATCGCGCTAATTTTATGAGAATGGAGAAACAAGAAAGATAGTTGGGTATATTTCATTCCTGATTTAAAGAGAAATATCATTAGTTTGTGACAAGCTATTGTGCCTGGTTGTGACGTAAGGATTAAAGGGGAACATCTAACACTGCATGACAAGAACAAGAACCTACTTGTTCAGACAACAAGATCAAAGAACAGACTCTATAAAGTTAATATAAGAACTAAAGATACCATGTGCCTTATCTCGACGACCTTGAATGATTCAAGTAGATAGCATGCGCGCCTAGGCCACGCGAATTATGAAACGATAAAATCAATGATGCAAAGGAGACTCGTTCTAGTTATACCACATGTCGATTTTGAGAAAGAAATATGTGATACATGCATGCTTGGAAAGCAAACAAGTCAAGCATTTCCTTAAGCCACCTTGTTTCGTGCAAAAGGAGTGCTTGATCTTGTCCACGGTGATCTTTGCGGTCCAATTACTCCAAACACCAGCGCAGGAAACAACTATGTGTTTGTTCTTATTGACGACTACTCAAGATATATAAGGACTATTTTGCTAAAGGAGAAGAGTGATACATTCGGTAAGTTCAAAGGTTTCAATAATATGGTTGAACAAGAAACTGGAAAAAGAATTCAAACATTTAGAACAGACATAGGAGGAGAATTTGTATCACAAAAATTTAATTTTTATTGTGAGATTTGAGGGATTAGAAGGCATCTTAGGACTTTATACACTCCACAATAAAATGGAGTCGTAGAAATAAGAAATCGAACTCTCATGTAAATGACTAGAAGCATCTTAAAACACATGAAAGTCCCAAATTATCTCTGGGGAGAAACCGTGAGACACTCTACATATATCCTAAATCGAATAGCCACAAGAGATCGTAAGGACAAAACTCCATACAAAATGTACAACGCTAAGAAACCGAGCATGAGTCACTTGCGGATTTTTGGTTGCATTGGATATGCAAAGGTAGATGTGCGACACTTAAAGAAACTCGATGATAGGTCACGACGTTTGGTGAATTTAGGAACTGAACCCGGATTGAAGCATACTGTCTATTTGATCCGCAAACTAAGAAGGTAATAGTGAGTCGAGATATTATATTTGATGAACAAAAGGGATGGAGTTGGAGCGATGGTAACCAACATCATAATGAAGCTAGAACCTTTACAATCGAGTTTGGAGTATTCGAAAATCATGGGATTCAACAAACCACGACAATCGGTGACACTAATATACACAATGATGGTGATATCAATCCACATTAGATGGAGCAAGAGGATGATATCATTGTAGCTAAAAGTACAAAAGCAGAGGAGGACCAGGATCAAGCTCTAAAAGTGAAACAAAGAGCGAGGATGATAACGAAAATAATGCTCAAAGTCAACATGTCTTAAGACAATCGCAAAGAGTGAAGGTAAAACCAAAGCATCTCGATCATTATATATTACTTGCTGAAGAAGAAGGGGAGAAGTTATTGCTATGCTTAAACGATGAACCCAAAGACTTTCACAAAGCAGAGTAATTAAAAGAATGGCTGCTTGCTTGCGCAGATGAGATAAATTCGATCGAAAGGAATTTTACGTGGGATCTTGTTGAACTTCCGAAAGGAGTTAAACCAATAGGTTTGAAGTGGGTTTTTAAGCTCAAGAGAAATTATGATGGCAGTATAAACAAATACAAGGCTAGACTCGTTGCGAAAGAATATGTTCAAAGTCATGGGATTGATTTCAAGGAAGTGTTTGCCCCGATAGCTCGAGTAGAGAAAATTCAGTTTCTTATTAATCATGCAGCATCTCCTGGATGGGAGATACATCATCTTGATGTTAAAACTGCATTCCTTCACAAATAGTTGAAAGAAACAGTCTATGTCACACAACCAGAAGGTTTCGTAGTAAAAGGATGTGAAGATAAAGTATACAAGCTCAATAAGGCTCTATATGGCCAAAGACAAGCTCCAAGAGTATGGAATGAGAATTTGAATCAAACATTAAAGGAAATCAAGTTCAAGAGATGCTCTAAGGAACCATGGGTTTATCGGAAAAAGGTACATCATGAAACTCTTCTTGTTGCGGTTTACGTTGATGATCTACTTGTCTCAGGGACAAATATAAAGATTATAGAAAGCTTCAAAGAAGAAATGGCGAAAAGATTTTAAATGAGTGATATTGGACGATTAACTTATTATCTTAGTATTGAAGTAAGTCAGATCAAGGAGGGGATAACGCTAAGTCAAGGCCGATATGCTTTGAAAATTTTAGAGGAAGCAGGAATGGAAGGTTGTAATCCAGTTCAAACTCCTATGGAAGCTGGTCTAAAACTTTCAAGGCAACAAGTGAAAAAGATACCGACGCTACTAGCTACAGAAGAAACATTGGTTGTTTTCGTTATCTTCACCACACAAGACCTGATTTATCCTATTGTCTTGGTGTTGTAAGTCGATATATGCAGACACCTAAAGAGTCGCATGGAGCCGCATTAAAATAGTGCCTAAGGTACTTACGTGGAACTACTAACCTCGGGTTAAAGTTCGAGAGGACAACCACAATGTCAACTAAGTTGGTGGGATTTAGGGATATCAGTCATAACATAGATCCTGATGATGGTAGAGCACAACGGGCTATGTCTTTTATTTTGGTAAAAGTCAAATTTCTTGGTGTTCACAAAAACAAGATACAGTGGCACTGTCTTTCTGTGAAGCTAAGTTTATGGCAGGTACAGAGGCAACAAGGCATGCGATATGGCTTCAGGATTTTTTTAGAGAGATCATTGAGACGACATGTGAAAAAGTTATCAATACGAATTGATAATCAATCCGCAATTGCATTAACAAAAAACCCGATGTTTCATGGTCGGAGTAAACATATTCATACAAGGTATCATTTTATTAGAGATGTGTTGAGAATGGCAGAATATAAGTTGAGCACGTTTCTGGAAATGAACAGAAGGTAGACATCTTGACAAAACCACTTTAAAGAATTAAGTTCAAGGAAATGAGAGATCTCATTGGCGTAAAGACTCTTGGTGAAGACGTTTTCAAACTTAGGAGGGAGAATGTAGGATTAAACTCGAAAGTAGCTTGAGATACAAGCTACCCTAATCCTAAACCGAGATATGGTTTCCGAAAGATAAGGACTAGGAAATATTTTAGGAGTTATCTAAAATAAGTCCTAGTAGGATTAGGAATTTAGTTTGCTATATAAGAGAAGTCGAGTTATGACTTTAGAGTTTTTGTAAGAGAGAGTTTTATGTTTTGAGTGATTTTTCTAAAGATATAAATAGTTGTTTTCTTAATCTGTTTCTTAAAAGTTTTCGTTAGTAGTCTTTAGGTGACTCTTAATGCATGTTGGACTAGTTTTCAATATTTATTGTGTTATATCTTAAAATCAATTGACAATAAATGAATGAGATTAGGGTTGTATAAATTCTTGTTTGTTATATGATTTAACTTATATCCATTGAATATTTGGGGTTAAAAAGTTTCATTTTGTGGATAGTAACTTTTAATCACTAGAATAACCAAATTGAATTAGTTGAATACGATTGACAGATTAGTTAAACAAATTATATTTCTTGTTATTTTGAAAGGCTCAAAAAGAAAGTTGTATGTCTTTTATCGCTCATATTTTGGTTGTTTGTTTGCTTTCAAATTTCGTATTTTTTCCTTCAAATGATCCACAAAATTTTACCAATTTAACGGCAAATATATTTTGCTAATTAAAATGCAACACTAAACTTAAAAATAAGATATAACTTATGTGTTGAATTGGACTAATGACATGTTAAAGATACCTCTTTAAAGATCATCTTACTGAGGAGTACCAGACATTATGTATTGCGCACAAATACCTTTACTTTCAAGTAACATTGCCAATAGACTTGGACATTGTCCATTTTCATTGAATTTTCCATAGTACTCACCACCTCTATTAGATCTCACTACTTTTACTTTTCTATCTAACTGTCTTTCCACTTCATCAATGAACACCTCTAACGGTAGACTTTTCATGCAATACATAAATATATTCAGACCGTGAGTAATCATCAATAAAAGTGATGAAGTACTTTTTATCGCTCCATGAAGGAGCATCGAAAGGGCCACAAATGTCGGTGTGTATTAACTCAAGAAGTTGTGTGCTTCTTGTGGCCGGTTTCTTCATAGTATGTTTAGTTTTTTTTCCCTTAATGCAATTTATACATACATCTAGGTCACTGAAATCCAACTGAGGAAGAATTTCATTCTTTACTAACCTCATAACTCTTTCTTTGGAAATGTGACCTAGTCTTTTATGGCACAAGAAAGCAAAACCTTCATTAGATGCACTACGTTTAATGCCTTGACTTTCAACATTAAATAAGGATTTAGAAAATTTTGAATTAAGATTGAACTTATAAAGTGAATCCAATAAAGTACCACTACCATAAAAGTAATCATTCCGGTACAATGAGAAAACCCCATGTTCAACCCTAAAATCAAAACCTAAGTTGTCCATTCTACTAACAAAAACAATATTTCTAGCACATTTATATACATAGAGACATCCTTCAAGATCCACATGACACTTGGTGTCTAAGATCAATCGATAAGTTACAATGTCTTCAATAAGTGCTTTCATCTGGTTTCCCATGAAAAAAATATTGTTCAGGCCCTCTTATGGGCTGAATCAAATTGAATCCCTGTTTAATATGAGATACATGAGTATTTACACCAAAATCTAACCACCAAGTATCATTCGGCACTTCAATAAGGTTCCATTCAGAGCAAACATAACTACAATGTTTACCTTTTTTTCGAACCATGCCTTTCTTTTCGGATAATCTTTCATGAAGTGTCCTATTTTCTTGCAAAAGAAACACTCTTCTCCTTCCGGATTTGACTTTCAGGTCATTTAAAGGAAGTCTTATCCTTTCTTTTGTCTTTACTTGGCTTTCCTTTGCTACTACTGGCACTTCCTAGACCTACGAGGTTCGCAACTTGGTCTTTCATCTTTCTTAATCTTCTCTCCTCTTGAATCAGCATAGCCTTTAGTTCCTTAAAGTTCCATTTATCATTAATGGTGTTGTAATTCACCTGGAACAGGCTAAACTCAAGAGGTAGAGAGTTCATGATGAATTGGACCAAGAATTGCTCATGAACCTCCATTCCTAAGGTCGATAACTTTGCTGTCAGATTAGACATGTGCGTCACATGATCATGGATTGGTTGAAACAAGTCAAACTTTTTCGTAGTTACCTCATTCATGAGACTTCCTACAATCGACTTGTCAGCCAAATCCGATTGCGAACACTCCTTAATTTTCTCTAAGAGTTCCCTCGCTTTCTCCGTCTTACGCATCGATGGCTTAGTACTTTCTACCATCGTCAACCTCATAAGGTTCAAACTCAGCCTATTAGAGCACTCCTATCTCTCATATTGAGACTTTTCATATTCAGAGCTATATACTTTAATGGCTGAGGATTCATTATCAGTTAGTATGGCAGAGCCCAAAGCCATAATACCCAATGAAAATCGGATCTGCTCTGACCGCTCGCCATAATTGAGGCCATTAAACTTTACAACGGAGTTAGCGGATGCAAACACATTTGATGAAGCTGGAAGCATTAATATATGCTTACCAGTTAGTGCATCGAGACTTTCATACAGATTCAGACTAATGGAAACTCTAAAGCTTGAGTTTAAGCAACCTTTAGGCAATACTTAAACACAAGCACTTGCAGTGATGCTAACTATATACATACTTTAACAATTAATCAAATCAAACATTAATCAAATAAGTATTTTACCTTTGCGTATATTATCGACTATAGTAAGAAATGACTAATCCTTTTCTTATATTAACTACATTCAATGAGCCACCTTTGGGTGATCTCCTAGAATATAGATAATAAAATTAATTTTTCGACCAAACTTTAATGTCATTTAGCACCTTTGATCATGATCAATTAATAAACTTTATAAATTTTAATATATATATATATATATATATATATATAACAAGGCCACTTTGGTGACGAACATGTTATATACAATATAAACAATAAAATTTTAAAGGGAAAAAACTACTACAATATTATGTTAGTATTTCATAACATAATTATCCCTAAAGAACTTAATGAGAAAAGACTATAATATTGTGTTAGTATTTCATAACAAAATCATCCCCTTTTAATAAAACTAGATTTTTACCCGCGCTTCGAAACTGTGGAATTGATTTTTTTATCGCGGTATAATCTATTACAAAAAGAGATTTAAAGATTATATAAGTTTTTATTAAAAATAAACTATAGTAAAGAATAAATACTTTCGTTATTGAAATGAATTAACGATATGGATTGTCGATATCAAAATGAAAAATTAGTTTCTTCTACTATTTATTTTTATCACAAGTTAAACAATAATACGACTATAAAGTCAATTCATTTGTATTCTCGTTATCGGATTTCTTATTGTAGAACTCATATAAAGAATTTAATAAATACATGATAATTTCATATATTTAAAGCTTTCATAATTTTAATTTCCTTATATTTATAGTTTAATTTTTTTTCTATGAGTGATGTTTAATGTTTTAAAATCGAACCGGTCCGGTGGTCGGATCAGGTTCGCCTAGAAACCGGAAAGATAGCTGATTGAATCAGTAATAAACCAAAAGAAAATTAGAACATTTAAAAGATCAGATTAGACCGATAAAAACCGAATACCGACGAACTTTTGAATCGGATCGGAATCAAGTTCAATTCTTAAACATGAAATTTAATATATTTTTATTAATTATTATAGTTTTTTGGATGAAATTACACTTTTAGTTTTTAAAATAATATCATTTATTTTCGATTGTAATATCATTTGTTAAAATATCATTAAATCTTGATGAACCCGGTCGAACAAAGTCGACCCACGATCCAAAGATTATTCAGTCTGGTTGCCAGTTCGGTTTTAAAAATATTGAATATTGTACATACTTAATCATTTCAAAATTGTAATATTTTAATTGTTAAATAGTGAACTTAATTTTAAATATATTTTTTATAAGTATTTTAAAACTGAGAGGATAATTATTCGCTAATTAACTAAATTAATTCGCTGAGTTAATGAATTGAATAATGAAGTTCTTAGACGACATATTAGGTGCATAGTTAATATTAATGTAAATGTCCAAAATTAGTAATATCACACGGAAGAAAAAGTTGTGTACTCCAATTGTATATATAGAAGATGCATTGGAAGTATTTTAATATACTAATTATTTTAACTAACCATCGGTTAAATCATTCAAATTGCGGGTTCTATTATGGTAAGTTCATTTCTCATTGTCTCATATTTAATGACGTTATGAAACGACCCCACTTAATACAAACAAACATGACATAAATCGATGAGATCTGATGTTTCTAATATTTGCTTAACTTTGGCAAACGTTTCACTTTTATCAATTTACTCACATTTAGATCATGTCATGATTGTAAATCTATTTACGTCTACATGCACTAAATGAATTATCAGGACAAAATGATCTTTAACAAGTGAATTGCATTACGACACTTCTAGATAGTGTGAGAACGAGAGTTCTGGCCATAGCACGTGCAACAAGTGTTTAATGTATGACACAGCAGATATAAGAGTATGAAGAACTAGCTGTTGACGTATTCGAGAAAAAAAGAAAAATAAGAAGAAAAAGGAATGTTGAAGATTTGGAAGATACACGAGAATATTGGAAAGATATTCGGTGTTGCGCTAATATAAGAAGAATACCACTGTTTTGGACAAGGTAGGCTTTTGAGGAAGAGACAAACAAAAAAACTAGGTTTTCTGCAAGAGTCTGCTGGAGAAACACAGGAGGCCTGTGTGACACAGCTTCTGTGTTGAAGAGTGCACATTCTCTGAGAGAAAGAAGAGTATACTCCTTTGAATAGTATTTAGGAATTGGTTTGTGTCAATCACCAAGCCGTGGTGGATTGAGTCAATCAGATTAAACAGTGTGTTTAAACGATTCCTAATAAGAGTTTGCTTTATTTTTAGTTTGTGCTTGTGTTTTCATCAGTTTAGTTTCTACAATTGGTATCAGAGCAGTTCAACCCAAGTTACAGGTTGAGATCTTGGACTTAAGATGAACACCACGGTCAAGGAACTGGTTGTTGTGCAAAAAGTTGTTGTTCTGGATAAAAATAACTATGGTCACTGGAAGGCTCAGATGAAACAGTTGATACGAAGTGTCGACGAAGTTGCATGGACTGTCGTTGAGGACGGATGGGAAGATCCATATACTCTGGATGGTGACGGCAACAAAGTCCCCAAACCAAAATACATGTGGACATAGCAAGAAAAGAAAGACTCAAAGTTTAACTCAAAAGCTCTGTCCACCATATTTGGTGTTGTGGACTTGGAACAGTTCAAGCTTATTCAAGGAAGTGAATCAGCCAGAAAAGCCTGGGAAATTCTGCTAAACTCATTTGAAGGCGATACTAGTGTCAAGCGGACAAGATTGGATCATCTCGCATCTCAGTTCGAAATGCTCAGAATGGACCCAAACGAGACGGTGGCTGGATTCAGTTCCAAGCTGAAGCAAATGGCGCACAAGGCTTCTGTGTTAGGCAAAAAATAAAAAGATAAGAAACTGGTTAAGAAACTCCTCAGATGTTTGCTGGCGAAGTTCTCAGCTCACAGAGTTGTTCTGAAGATGACCTCCAACACTGATGAACTCAAGTTTGATAAGCTGGTAGAAATGTTGAAAGTTGAGGAAATGGAAGCAGCCTCTGGTGTTGGAGAAGCCAAGAAGGGGATAGCTTTTTCTGCTGAAGCAAATAATGGGAGACTGCAAAAATTGGAAGAGAACATGAGTCTGCTAGCTAGGAATTTTGGTAAGATGCTCAAACGTGTGGAGAAGGGCAACTCGCGTAACCAGAGAAATGAACGATCCCAGAGGAATGACCATGAGGGTCAGAACACCAGGAACTTGCGTGGAGAGCGTGAGTTTAGCAAGAAAAGATATGATCTTCAGTGCTTTGAATGCGAGGGGTTTGATCATGTCAAAGCAGACTGTCCACTAGCAAAAAGAAGAGAATTGAAGTGTCCTGAGTGTAGAGGAATGGGACACACAAATAATGAGTGCCCAAACATCAACAAAGTCAAGGAAAAATCATTTTGTGTGTTTAGTGATTCAGAAAATGAAGATGAAGATGAGGAGAATCTACTGAACTTTGTAGCCTTTACAGCTAAAGCTACGGAGAAACCAACTGGAATAGAGTCTGAATCAGAATCTGATGATGAGGAAGTTGATACTAAGGCAGCGTATCGAAAGCTTTATGAAAGTTGGCTCACTCTAACCAACGACAATCTCCAGCTGGTAAAGGATAAAGCTCTGCTGAAAGCAAGAGTTAACATCCTAGAATTAGATCAAAGCTCAGACGAGACTGAGAAGAAGAAAGAGCTGGAGTTGGTCAATGCGCTTGCTATGGAAAAGAAGAAATCTGAAGCTCCGGAGACACATCTAAAGATGTTGCAAGGGCAAGTGAGTGAAGAGCAGGAGAGAGCTCAGCACTTGTATCATGAGTTGGTGGAGAATCGCAAACAAGTGAGAATGCTCAACAATGGCACTGAAGAACTGGATAAAATCTTGCAGATGGGACAACCTTCCAAGGTTAACTGGGGTCTTGGATACTCTAAGTATGTTGATGCAGTAGGAACCTCAGGGACTACAAAGTTCGTCAAGGGAAGAACTACAGAAGAGGAAGGGATTGAGCTAACTCGAATGGAATCAGTTCAGGTAAAACAAGGTATTGTTGGTTCTAAAGGGAAAACACCACAACTGTTGATCAATCCTAAGGAAACAAGTCTTGCAGCAAAAAGGACACAACTTGTGGATGTGCCTAGAAAAACTCAAATCAATAAGTTCTCTGTCAAGGGCTGCTGGTGTTGTGGTCTGACTGGACACTTGAAAAGGAACTGTAAGGTATTTAGGAAGAAGATTCGCGAAGCTTGGAGACAGGGAAGGTGCTTTCCAAATCCTCGGAAATATTGACAAGTTTGGATAGCTAAACATCTTCTATTTGTTGCATCCCTTAACAGTGGAGAGAAAGAGAAGGAAGAACAAGCAGTGAATGTTGAGAAATCAAATCCAGAAACTTCAACTGAGGACACAAGGATACAGTTGACTTGTCTATCAGCATGTGTGACTCTAGAGGAGGATGTGCCAATATCGGACTCAGATAAAAGGGAGGAAATTCACCTTCTGAACAATGTGGCGTATACCTCAACTTCTGAGCAAGACTCACAAAGGTGGTATTTTGATAGTGGGTGTAGTAGGCACATGACTGGAAACCGGCAAAATCTTGAAACCTTTGAGGAAGTGAAGGGTGGAAAAGTCACATTTGGAGATGGAGGTCAAGAAAGGATTCAAGGTGTGGGGACACCCAACACTACAAAACAACCTAAGCTGGTCAATGTATATCTGGTTGAAGGGCTCAAAGCGAATCTGATCAGCATCAGCCAACTATATGATGAGGGCTTAAAGGTTGTGTTCACAAAAACTGAAGTTGAAGCAATTGATTCACACAACAGAGTTGTGTTGCATAGAGTTCGCTCAGGAAATAATTGCTACATGTGGAAACCCTCATCAAATTGTTTCTCAGCCATGGAATCCAAACTAGATGTATGGCACAAGAAAGTAGGACACATGAACACAGATGGATTGGTGAAACTGGTAAATGCTGGAATAGTCCGTAGAATTCCTAAGTTGGAAAGTACTTCATATGTGGTATGTGGTGCTTGCAACAAAGGAAAATAGATCAAGGTCCAACATAAGCGTATGAGTGAGAGTACATCGAAAGGGATTCTGGAACGGGTTCATATGGATTTAATGAGGCCCGTACAGATTGAAAGCTTGTCAGGAAAAGGTACATTCTGGTACTAGTGGATGACTTCTCACGATTCACCTGGGTACGGTTCCTTCGTGAGAAAAGTGAAACTTTGGAAAGTTTTAAGATTCTGGCTTTACAGCTCAAAAATGAAAAGGGAAGTATTGTACAGATCAAAAGTGATCATGGAGGAGAATTCCAAAATGACTTGTTTGACAAGTTCTGCGCAAGTCAAGGAATCAAGCACCAATTCTCTGCGCCCAGAACTCCTCAACAGAATGGTATAGTTGAGCGCAAAAATCGAACCCTGCAAGAAATGGCTCGAGCCATGCTTCATGGAATGATGTGTCAATCAGGTTTTGGGCTGAAGCTGTCAACACCGCATGCTACATAATCAATCGCGTGTATGTGAAGTCTGGCACAAATATGACTTCGTATGAAATATGGAAAGGGAAAACTCCAAATCTAAGTTATTTTCATGTCTTCGGGTGTGTCTGTTATATTCTCAATGACAAAGACAATCTAGGCAAGTTCGACTCTAGGAGTGATGAGGGGATGTTTCTTGGATATGCTACGAACAGTATGGCCTTTCGAGTGTTCAACTGGAGGACCAAAGCAGTGATCGAATCTGTGAATGTCGTATTTGATGATAGCAATAACTATCGAATTACTGGAGTACAACAAGAAGGTGCTGAGTCACTCAGAGAAATAGTCTCAGAAGGTGTTGAAATGAATATTAAGACCGAAGAACAAGTCATCCCAAGGGAAAATCTTCAGGTGCATAAGAATCACTCGGAAAGAGACCTGATTGGAGATCTAAATGAAAGAATGGTGACTCGAAAGAAGAAGATCAACTTCAAAGAAATGGTTATGCTTGCAGAAGTGGTTGAGTATGCGTGCTTTGTGTCCCTTATAGATCCCAAGAATGTTGGTGAGGCATCGGAAGATGAGTTTTGGACTGGGTCCATGCATGAAGAACTTAAGCAGTTTACTCAGCTTGATGTGTGGAATCTGGTTCCACGGCCGCTGAATGATAATGTTGAACCAAATGGATATTCAAGAACAAGATTGATGAGAATGGAACAGTAGTATGGAACAAAGCTCGACTAGTGGCTCAGGGTTACTCTCAGATTGAAGGGGTATACTTTGATGAAACCTTTGCACCGGTTGCTCGTCTTGAATCTATTAGACTTCTGTTGGGAATAGCTTGTGACCTACGAATCAAGCTATTTCAAATGGATGTTAAGAGTGCTTTCTTAAATGGTCTTCTTCAAGAAGAGGTGTATGTGGCACAGCCAAAAGGATTTGAGAACCCTGAGTTTCCTGAGCATGTGTACAAGTTGAAAAAGGCTCTCTATGGGTTGAAACAAGCTCCTCGAGCGTGGTATGAACGACTGTCACAATCCTTGCTTGTGTCAGGATTCCTGAGAGGTAGCGTCGACAAAACCCTCTTCATCAAACAAGATGGGAACGATTTTCTGGTTGTTCAAGTGTATGTTGATGACATTATTTTTGGAGGCACAAAAACAACATTAGTGGATAAGTTCATTGTTGACATGCCAAAGGAGTTTGAGAAGAGCTTAGTAGGTGAACTAAACTACTTTCTTGGCCTACAAATCAAGCAGATGGAGGATGGAATCTTTGTAACACAGAGCACATATGCAAAGAACATGATCAAGAGATTTGGAATGGAGACCTCTAAAGCATCAAAAACACCAATGAGTACCACGACAAAACTTTCCAAAGATTAAGAAGGGGAGAAAGTGAATGAGACCATGTATCGAGCTATGATTGGAAGTCTACTGTATCTCACTGCTAGTAGACTAGACACTTGTTTTAGTGTTGGCGTCTGTGCACGGTACCAAGCATCTCTTAGAGCTTCTCATCTGGCAGCAGTGAAGCGAATATTCAAATACATTCGAGGGACACTAGACTTAGGTATCTACTACACTAAAGATACAAATGCTAACTTAGCTGGTTTCTGTGATGCAGTTTTGGCAGGATGCTCAGATGATCGGAAAAGTACATCAGGCGGGTGTTTCTTTCTAGGCAATAACCTGATTTCTTGGCACAACAAGAAACAGAACTGTGTGACCCTGTCAACAGCTGAGGCATAATACATTGCTCTTGGTAGCTATTGTACTCAACTCCTCTGGATGCGGCAAATGCTGGCAGATTATGGTATTGTCACTGATCCTTTTCATGTGTTTTGTGATAATAAAAGTGCAATCAATATCTCGAAAAACCCAGTTCAGCACTCACGCACAAAGCATGTTGCGATTAGACATCACTTTGTAAGAGAACTAGTTGAGGATAAACTTGTGGTAATTGAACATGTGACAACTGACAAGCAGCTAGCTGATCTTTTCACCAAGCCTCTTGATCTTAATACCTTTCTCTTTTTGCGTAATGCTCTTGGTATTTGTGAACTCTGACCTTATTTTGTTCAAGTGTGTAATTGACAGGTCACTTGTAGCTATCACTATGACTTGGTCTCATAGTTCTACCAAACAACTCTGTTATGCCTTGGTTTTCTTAAAAAACAAAAAAAAAACCTCTCATCAGCAGTCAGATGCCTCAGTTGTCTTGTGAGGGCAAAGTCTGGTGATCAAGATGAGAATGACTTAGAATGTGTGATACACTTGCAATCTGAATCTACCTAATTTAGTGACAGAGGACTCTGAGAAAGGCTTACCTTTATGATCAGTCAAAAGTCTGTGGAACTTAAGCACCAGTGACGTCCATAATGAATATTTCATAAGCAGAGGGGCTTAAGTTTCATGCTCTGTTCACACACTATGTGAGTTCTTGCTGAGGCATGTTGATCATCAAAAGTGAAAGCTACTCATTAAGAAATAGCTACTTTGATGAGCTGGTGGGTTGACAGTTACGTGTTTCTAACCCAAAAATTGCATACACAAGGTTGAGAAGGTGCAGAGCTATGAGACAAATGATGGTGTGTTATGAGTGATCTGTTTCATTAACCTTGTCAGAGTTGGTTTTTGTCTCACTAAAATCTGTTTATCCCATTTGTTGATCCCATTAATTCATAGTATAAGAAAGGCAGTTCTGCATTCTCTAAAGTCATGTGGTGAGTTACCACATGGGAACCTTCCTAGCAATCTGACAAGGTGATGTCTTGTGCTGAAAAGTGAGTGTGCGATTTTGCTGTAATTGTTTTAAAGTGTTTTCTTGTGTAGCAGTTTTTCTTTCTGTCTTGTGAGTTATCCGATCCAACCCATTTAAAGTGGCCCATGTAGGTCCAATTTGTCTTCTTCTTGATATTTCAGGTTACCGCCAAGGGAATGTGTCACACAAACCTTAATTGAGCCGCGACTCTACAACTTCCTTCACAAAAAGAAGAAAACTTCCTACTCTCATCCGTGGGCGATCACACCATGTCGTTTACTCGGACTCAGAGGGAGGCTCTTCATTGTGCTGCTGCTGCTCATGCTCGATCTCACATACCTCTTCTACTGCTGCGCCTGCAATTGTTACCATCGAGGGTTACTCTTGGGAACCATCTCGACCGAATCAACGTCCTGGAAAGGCACCAATGGTATACACTGATGGCGATGTTGATGATGTTCCTGAATATGTCGATGTCGAGGAATTAGATGATGATGAGTCACTGTTTAGGGACCCTCGCGAAGGCGCACCAAGTGACTTTCCATCCTTTGAAGAGCGCATGCGTGAGAATCGCAAGCACCATCTACGAAAAGTTCTCATGTTCCCTGCCATCTATGACAGACCTCCGGTAAGGCCGTTTAATCTGAAATTTCTCACTAAAAAGGGGTCTGAAGCTTACAAAAGCTTTAAAGTTAGGGCCTTTATGGATCAGAAATATCTTCCTTTAGGCCAGTTCGATTTGATGGGGGTAGAGAACATTTTGAAGACGGCAGGACTTCTGACCACAGTTATCGAGATAGATCAGTATGTGCTCCAAGTTGTTAGGGAATTCTACAGTAACCTAGGTGATTTTGCAAGTAATTCCCATGACCTGCTGCTGGTATATGTGAGGGGACAGCTGTATGAGTTCTCGCCAGACCTAATTAATCGCATGTTCTTACTTCCATTTGATTCAACTCGTAGTCGTGACACAGAGGTATATCTGGATGCTCCACTCTCTGAGGCGATTATGCTCCTGACAGGAGGGAAGAAAAACCGGTGGGAAGACTTCCAGTCCAAGCACTTAACTCCAACCATGCCCATTCTCTACAAGCTCTGCTGCCGCAACTGGATCCCGTATGCTAATAGTACCACCATGACTCAGATTAGGACCAAGTTTATCCATATGCTGGTCTATGGGAAGCCTTTCAGCTTTGGAAGGCTCGTGTACTCTCAAATTTTAGAAATTGAAAAGAAAAATCTCCTGGGTATCCGTCTGCCTTTTGCCAACTTGATCTACCAGCTTCTGAAGTTTCAAAGAGTTCTGCCTGGTTATCGTCATGACAAGACCTCTGCTGCTCCAAAGACTATTTCACTGGATAAGAGTGCTCGTGGGTCGGATGGTGAGCAAGACTTGAGGCCCCCGTCCCAGGCTTTTGATTTGCGCAATCTCAAGCGCATGATTCATCAGATGGAGATGCGTCTCCAAGATAAGTTCTGCTCTATCTCTGTCTCATCTTTGTGTCCCTTTTGTGTTTCAACTATGTTTTTGTGTGAATATGCATCCAATCAGGGGGAGAATACAACATTCATGATGTACGTCATGCAGCTGAATCAGATGAGGGGGATGTGGATGTTACTGGATCGGATTGTGTCATGGAGGATGTAAAATGATTGCACTGTTCTTGTTTCTGTGCTTCTGATATATGTTCCTTCTGTTGCCTTGTTTTCACTGCCTGTCAAGACTTATAACTATGTTCCTTGTTGCTATCTTTTCTGTCAGAACTTACTACCTTTTGAATATTTCAGTTTTTTTAATCACTTCTGAATTATCTTAATTGGTAGTATGTGATCTATGAGTTCTCTGGTGTGTGTGTATTATTTGGTTCTTGGCTTGGTGTTTAGCTATTTGTAACAGGTGCTTGGATTGTCACATTCACACAAAAAAAGGGAGATTGTGAGAACGAGAGTTCTGGCCATGGCACGTGCAACAAGTGTTTAATGTATGACACAACAGATAAAAGAGTATGAAGAACTAGCTGCTGACGTGTTCGAGAAGAAAAGGAAAATAAGAAGAAAAGGAATGTCGAAGATTTGGAAGATACACGAGAATATTGGGAAGATATTCGGTGTTGCACTAATATAAGAAGAATACCGTTTTTTGGACAAGGTAGGCTTTTGAGGAAGAGAAAAACAAAAAAACTAGGTTTTTTGCAAGAGTCTGCTGGAGAAACAGAGGAGGCATGTGTGACACAGCTTCTGTGTTGAAGAGTGCACATTCTCTGAGAGAAAGAAGAGTGTACTCCTTTGAATAGTATTTAGGAATTGGTCTGTGTCAATCACCAAGATGTGGTGGATTGAGTCAATCAGATTAAACAGTGTGTTTAAACGATTCCTAATAAGAGTTTGCTTTATTTTTAGTTTGTGCTTGTGTTGTTCATCAGTTTAGTTTCTACAGATAGTGGTTTTAATATTTTTTAAGCCTCTTACGATGCCATACGATTTGCGATACCGTACTTTTACTTTAACAAATCGTATTGTTATTACGAGACCGTACGAACAATTACGATAACATTACGGTACCGTAGGTACGATAACGAAACGGTAACATGGATCATAAACACTATTTAAAACGGATAAATCGTATATGTTCATGAACACATGATAATTAATTAAACGGATGAATTAATTAAATCTAGATTGCTCTAATACCAATTGTTAAATACTTTCATGATTTCTATTAATGAAATCTATCCCAAGACCATTTCTAGATTTGTTTTAATCCAACTCTAAACATTTTCTTAGAGAAGAAGAAAGAAAGACTAACCTTGATCCATGCTTTGACGAGACTTGAATGTATCACTTAATCATGTGATTTTCTCTTCTCCTTATGCCTTAAATTCCTTAAGTGATCTTTGATGGAGAAGATCACCACACTCCTCTTCAATAATTTTTTTTATGTGTTAGAGGTTTACGTCTCTGATGCAAAATTATATGTGACACTATCACATTTATAGTGGTTTCTCTTCATGAAAAAATGTTACTAATCATCACACCTTTTTTCATTGATAACAACCAAGTGACACATATTCACACACATATGTATGTGTATATTATATACTTCATGAGGCTACATTCTTTTATTTACCACTTTATACATACAAAACATACATATAATTATTGAAGCATAAATATTCACTAAATGGGCTAAAGGAAGAGGGTTATCAATACACCCGAATTCTAACGTCTTAATAGAAACTGATCCATCACGGTGTCATCTTTAATGTTAGAATTGATAACTTTATGTGAACTTGATATTTATAACTAAACCATTAGACACATAAGTCTCATAAAAAAATAAAATATTCTTACAGGCTAGGGAAACATTTGAGCGGGGAAGAATTGATTTGATAATATCCATTTTGTTTTGATGTTTGCATGCTCTTCTGCCATTAAATTTGAATCTATTTGTGGTATATTCGACGGGAAGTACTGAAATGCATGTAAATTTTTTTATACATTAAATTTTGAATTTTTTTACGTTACTCATTTACTCTAATATTTTATTTACCTCTAGGCTTTTATTCACAATTTAGCTATGTTTTTCACTTTTTTCAAGGTAATTTTGTTTCTGTATGGATTACGATGTGTAATCGTGGCGTGATGATACGCGTTTGCATTTCAAACCTAATAAATTGCTCTACGTTTTTTGTTTGCAGATTCATGTACGAACTATGGAGTTCGCACTTGAAAATGCTATGTTACTTGCGGGCCTAAACTATCTAGTTCAAATATTGTATGTTGGGTAACACTGAAGTATTCAAGGTACTGTGAATTACTATTATGAGTACTTTCTGCTAGAATATTTCTATGTTGTAGGTTTCATAATTTCGGTATGATTAGATAATATAAATGATCTCATGTTATATGTCATTTGTTTGAAGCGTGAA
The DNA here is from genome assembly GCA_900406275.1 of Anastatica hierochuntica. Taxonomy (NCBI): domain Eukaryota; kingdom Viridiplantae; phylum Streptophyta; class Magnoliopsida; order Brassicales; family Brassicaceae; genus Anastatica; species Anastatica hierochuntica. Next base: position 59,035 of record OVAN01000114.1, on the reverse strand, counting down.
CATGCTTGTTTGGAGTATGGAATTCACTAGTTCTAGATTTGCTTTGTCACATTATCAGCACAGAACACTAATCCCGACTTTGTTTTAATTATTGGTATGCTTTCTTCGTATATTTGTAACACCCGACTCATCCTCTCTCGAGTACGGCGTGCTACAACCCTAATTTACCACACAAATAACTCCAATAATAAAAAATCTAACTCTTATTGACTATAAACCACGTCCATTAACCACAAATCCAATAACCAAAGTCTATTGGTCAAAGTCAACGTTAGCGGGTCAAAGTCTCCGTATGCCTTTAATTCCTTAAGTGATCTTTGATGGAGAAGATCACCACACTCCTCTTCAATAATTTTTTTATGTGTGTGTTTGAGGTTTACGTCTCTGATGCAAAAATATATGTGACACTATCACATTTCTAGTGGTTTCTCTTCATGAAAAGATGTCATTAATCATCAAACATTTTCCCATTGATAACCACCTTGCAGGGTCGGCCCTGAGATTTTGAAGGCCGCAATTCCCAAAGAAAATATGAGCCGGTTTTACATATGTTTTAAAAATCTTTCTAAAAAATGGATCGTTTTTAATATGAAATTTTTTTCTTTCTAAAAAAAGGGATGCAAGCCTATGCTTGCCATGCTTGTGCTCAGGACCGGCCCTACCACCTTGTGACACACATTCGCACACATATGTATGTGTATATTATATACGTCATATGGCTACATTCCTTTATTAACCACTTTATAAATATAACACATACATACAATTATTAAGTATAATATTCACTAAATCAGCTAAGGGAAGAGGGTTATCAATACACTCGAATTCTAATGTATTTAATAGAAACCGATCCATCAAGGTGTCGTCTTTAATGTTAGAATTGATAACTTTATGTAAACTTGATCTTTATAATTAAACCATTAGACACATAGGTCACATAAAAAAATAAAATATTCTTACAGGCTAGGGGAACACTTGAGCAGGGAAGAATTGATAGGACAATATCCATTTTATTTTAATGTTTGCATGCTGTTCTGCCATTAAATTTGAATCTCTTTGTGGTATAGTCAACGGGAACTATTGAAGTGCATGTAAATTTTTTTATACATTAAGTTCTGAATTTTTTTGCGTTGCTCACTTACTCTAATATTTTATTTACCTCTAGGCTTTTATCCACAACTTAGCTATGTTTTTCACATTTTTTTAAGGTAATTTTGTTTCTTTATGGATTACGATGTGTAATCGTGGCATGACGATTCGCGTTTATGTTTCAAACCTAATAATTGCTCTACGTTTTTTGTTTGCAGATTCATTACGAATTATGGAGTTCGCAACTGAAAACGCTATGTTACTTGCGGGCCTAAACTATCTAGTTCAAATATTGTATGTTGGTGACACTGAAGTATTCAAGGTAATGTGAATTACTATTATGAGTACTTTCTGTTGGAATATTTCGATGTTGTAGGTTTCACAATTTCAGTATGATTCGATAATATAAATGGTCTCATGTTATTTGTCATTTGTTTGACACGTGAACAGGTTTGTTTGGAGTATGGAATTCACTAGTTCTAGATTTGCTTTGTCACATTATCAGCACAACACACTAATTCTGACTCTGTTTTAATTATTGGTATGCTTTCTTTGTATATTTGTAACACCCGACTCATCCTCTCTCGAGTATGGCGTGCTACAATCCTAATTTACCACACAAGTAACTCCAATAATAAAAAAAAAATCCAACTCTTATTGACTATAAATCGCGTCCATTAACCACAAATCCAATAACCAAAGTAAACCAAAGTCTATTGGTCAAAGTCAATTGATCAAAGTCAACGCTAGCGGGTCAAAGTCAACAGTCAAAATTGTGGTCAACGTCAAACACATCAAAATGGTCAACTCAACCATTCTGGTCAACTCAATCTAACCCAGTCAGCAACGGTGTGACACGTGGACCAATTTGATTACAACACTTTAACAAGACTCGCCACGTCAGCATCAACACATCACATTGTTCCAATTGTACAGATCCGACCCGTTTGCCCAAGATCCGACCTGATAGCCCATATCCATGATCCAAGATCCAATCCAATTGGGTCTGGTACATAACCTGATTGGGCCTTAAACAGAAACGTCTTACCCATTAGCAAAATGTCCACAACAAAAGCTCAATGGAGTTTTCTCCGGCAGTGACGGCGGCTTCCCGGCGACGGCGTATGGGACGGCGGATACGGTGGCTCTGGTGAACGGCGGCGGCAGCGCATGGGCTTCAAGCTCAGGAACTTCCGGTGGCGCGTTCGGGCGCGTTCGGGCGCGTCCGTCGTCAGATCGGAGATCGACTAGTGGCTCTAGCTTTGTTTCGACGAGGGATTTCCAACGGTATATTTTGCAATTTCTGGTTCTACTCGGTTAGTGAGATCGAGCCAATTAAAGGTTTTAGGTGAGAAATAACAACTCGGCAAAGGTTTTTCCGACTTACCTCTGTCGGATTCCGATGGCTGAGTGATAGTGACGTGTTTTGTGTTCCCGATTGACGACAAGCTCTTCAGGTCTCTCAAATCTCTCAGAATTTTTGTAGAGATTCAATGTCGTAAGCTTTTCTTATGAAAAAATAATAATGATGGAGGCTCCTTAAATATAAACATTACTTAGGGTTTTTGAAGATTTAACTAGGCCTTGATGGGCCTCAATATTCTCTTCCCTTAAAGGATTTGGTCTGTTACAATTCTCCCCCACTAACGAGGAATTCGCCCCCGAATTCTGATCCTGACTGGCATGTCTGTCACTCCTAAAAAGTCCAGGGTAATCAGTTCTCATATGAGTTTCGATCTCCCAAGTTTCCTCCTGGATCCCATCTCTTTCCCAACGAACTCTAACCATGATAATCTTCTTTCTCTGAACTTCTATCTCTTGCCGTTCCAGAACCTATAGTGGTTGGCTAGGCGCAGACAAGTTCCTCTTGATGTCCTCTGGCGGCTGCTGCAAAATGAGCTATGGCTCCCTAACAACCTTCCTCGGAACAGACACATGGAACACATCGTGAAAGTTTGTTAACTTTGGCGGCAACTGCAAGCGATAAGCCACTGCACCAATCCTCTCAACAATAGGATACATACCCACGTATCTCAGCTTAAGATTTTTTCATCTTTCTTGTCTTAGACCCCCCTTTGAACGTCCTCATTTTCAGATACACAAAGTCACCCACCTCAAATTCCAAATCCTATTTGTGCTTATCTGCATAACTCTTCTAACGGTCATGGGCTTCCTTCAGCCGATTTTTGAGCATCTCCACCTGCTCTACCGTCTCCTGAACAATTGTTGGTTCTACAACCCCTACTCCTGTCCAGTAAAGGGGTGTGCGACATGGCCTACCATAAAGTGCCTCATATGGTGCCATCTCGATGCTCGAATGATAATTATTGTTGTAGACAAACTCTGCCAGTGGTAGATACTTACCCCAATTACCTTCCCAGTCTAGTACGCAAGCCCTCAACATATCCTCCAAAGTCTGAATAGTTCGCTATGACTAGCCATATATCTACGGGTGATAAGTCGTACTAATGTTAACCTTAGTCCCCAACGCTTTTTGAAAGGCTTGCCAAAATATTGACGTAAACTTCACATCGCGGTCAGACACAATACTTACATTTACCCCATGTAACCTCACAATCGAATCCAAATACTTTTGCGCCAGCTTATCTGTCCCATTTGTCTTTTTAATTGCCAAGAAATGACCAGATTTGATGAGTCTGTCCACAATCACCCAAATGACATTCTTCCGACCACTAGTCGTTGGTATTCCGGTAACAAATTCCATGGTCACCATATCCCACTTCCATTCCGGCATAGGTAGATTATGCAGTAACACACTAGGCAGTTGATGTTCTACCTTAACCAACTGACATGTCTGAAAATGAGAAACCCAAGTAGACACATCCTTCTTCATACCACCCAAATGATAGTACCACTTCAGGTCTTGGTACATCTTCGTACTCCCAGGGTGGATAGAAAGCCGTGAATGGTGAGCCTGTTGTAAGATCTCTCGCCGCAAAAGCTCATCCTCAGGTACACACATTATGTTCTTAAACAGATACGTCACATTTGCCGCTATGTGATATCCAGACACTTCCGTGTCAATCATCTTGCTCAGCGCTTCATATTTCTCTTGGGCTTACCGTATTCTCCAAAGCAAATCAGTCCAAACTGTGTTCTCTTCCACAGAAATTTCATATAAACTGAGAGTAGACAATGCCCCGACCAACTCTTGGACCTCTCTGGTGCTTGAAAAATCACTCTGACGTCTACTCAAAGCATCAACTACTTGTTTGGCCTTGCCTGGATGGTAAGTAATCTCCAAATCATAGTCTACCAATGACTCTAGCCATCTACTCTGCCTCAAGTTTAGGTCTCTCTGAGTGAAGATGTGCTTCAAACTCTTATGGTCTGTGAAGATTTGAACTTTACCTCCATACAAGTATGCCCTCCAAATATGTAACGCAAAGACCACTGCAACCAACTATAGATAATAGGTAGGATAGTTGACCTCATAAGGTCTCAACTGGCGTGATGCATAAGCAATGACTTTCTCATCCTGTATCTATAAACATCTTAAACCAGACCCACATGCATCAGTGTATACCGCATATGGTATTCCAGGCCGAGGAAGTACCAACACTGGTGCCTATGTCAAACGTTTCTTCAACTCAGCAAAACTTCTTAGAACATACCTCATTCCACTCAAACTTTGCATCCTTTTAGGTCAATCGCGTCATTGGCTTAGGGATGATAGTGAAACCCTTGACAAATTTCCTGTAATAGCCTGCTAAACCCAAAAAATTGTGAACCTCTATAAGACTCTTAAGTATTGGCCATCCAGTGATAGCTATAATCTTCTCTGGACCTACAGAAACTCCTGCCTCAGAAACAACATGCCCCAAGAACCCAATTTGTCTCTACCAAAAGCTACACTTGCTCATCTTGGCAAATAATTTTTTCTCCCTCAACTTCTCCAACACAATCTTTAAATGCCCAGCATGTTCCTCTCTACTCTATGAGTAAACCAAGGTGTATCATCAATGAAGACAATCACACACTCATCTAAGTGCTCACGAAACACATCATTCATCAACTTCATGAAAGTTGTTGGTGCATTTGTCAACCCAAATGGTATCACCACAAACTCAAAATGTCCATAACGTATCCGAAATGCAGTTTTACGCACATCCTCCTCAGCGATTGCTATCTGATGATAACCTGATGCCAAATCAATCTTAGAAAACCAAGTAGCGCCTTGCAACTGATCCAACAGCTCATCTATCTGCGACAATGGTTACTTTTTCTTGATGGTTACCTTGTTCAAGCCTCTGTAGTTGATACAAAGCCTGAAACTACCATCCTTCTTCTTTACGAACAAAACTGGTGCCCCCCACGGTGAGCTACTAGGACGAATAAAACCCTTGTCCAACAAATCCTCCAGTTGCTTCTTCAACTCTGCCATCTCTGCTAGTGTCAGGCGGTATGGTGCTCTCGAGACTGGTGTTGTCCATGGTTCCAACTCAACAATAAGGGCATCTCCTCTTGCCGGCGGTGAACCCTTTAGTGACTCAAATACATCTTGGAACTCAGCAAAAACCGGTATTTGGCTCAACTCCTCTTCTCTTTCACCCTTAGTTATGGTTATCGTGGCTAAGAACACCTCAGACCCCCTCTCTATTAAATCCTCTGCATGCAACATGGAGATAATTAGAATGCCCATATTCGCTTGGAAACCCAGAAAGGTGACTCTCCCTTCTGCTTTGGGAATCAACACTCTAGCCTTGTGATAATCTAAAAATGCATGATGTTGAGAAAGCCAATCCATTCCTTAGATCACATCGTAGCGGTCTATGCCCATCTCTACCAATGTCGAAGAACTTCACACCTCTAAAAACTATCGAAACATCAACATGAATGCCCATAGCTCCCATATTCTCTTTGCTAATTGTCTCGACTGTTTTAGGCTTTGGAACGAACACACCCTCAAAAGATCGACACTTTGCCATATGAGGGCTGACACAACTATTCGTAGCCCCAGAATCAAACAAAGTGAAAGCTGTGACACCCCCAACCAAGATCGAGCCTACACAAGACTAAACTAAGCATGCTCCACACAAACAACACACTCAGGCATAAAGCAAAATGCGTAAAGCAAGAAAACATACCAGCTATCGGCTCAACTTCATCGTAGTCTCCTACACCAGACACTCGCGGCTACACGGCCTGACGCTTGGCTGGTGGTGGGGGTAGCATATGAGATCTTTTCTGTCACTCTCTAGAATAGTGACACGGCTGTCCATAATTGTAGCAAACCCTAGGTGCAACTGTTGGTGCTGCTACTGGTACTGCTGCTTGCCTCGCAACCGGCGCACCTCCGAATCGAGATGGGCAATACCTCTGCAGATGACCAACCTGGTCACACAAATAACATTGAGCACACCCTCCAGTATGATGACGGCGGCAACGTTGAAACTTGAGCAACCCTAAATGCTCCTAATGGTTCTTCTGAATCTCTGCGACCTTCCCTGACTTCGGTTGAGACTCCTTGTTGAACTCCTGCTCCTCTACTAACCCGGACTGCTAGGATGCGGCCGTCTCAACTAGATCCATCAAAGAGTGGTACCTCATCAGCAAGCAATGAGTTCGAATGTCAACCCGTAAACCCCCTCAAAAACTTCTTCATCAACTTATCCTCTCCCCAACGTTTGCCTGCATACCTACAGAGGCGACTGAACTCCAACTCATACTCCCTGACAGTCGTGCCTTTCTTCTGGTGAAGTTCCAAGAAATCAACTTCCTTCTTATCCATAGCCTCCCTCGGAAAGTACTTCTTAGAGAACTCCCTCCTGAAGTCTTCATACTACAACAAAAACGACTATTGACCCCCTCTACCACTCTGTCCCACTAAACATGAGCATCTCCCTTCAAGTATTGAATGGCCAAACCAAGGTGGAATTCTTAATGGCACCTCATATTGTCCAAGTTGCGCTCAAGTTCCCTCCTACAGTTATTAGCCATAAACGCCTCAACAGATCTATGGAAACCCTCCTGCCCCATGTCTCTGAGCTGCCTCATTAGCTCCATGTTAGTGAGTCCATAGCGGTACCTAATAGGTGGTGGTGGTGGAAGCCCCTAATCATACACATACAAAGCATCAGGATGTACTCCAGCACCGCAGTGAGCATCCTCGACAAACTGGTCCCCAAAATGGTCTCCATATTCTCACGGTACCTCCTAAGCTCCTCTAACTCTATGGCAAAAACCCTGTCCTGGCTTGCCCCCGGAGCAACTACCTGCAGATCAACTTGGGGAACAACTGGAGGAGCAACCGGCAGAGCAACTAGCGGAGCTTGCTGTGCAAACTGACGAGCAAACTCCTAACAACTGCCTGAGCTGCCTTCAGAGCAACACGCTGAACTGCCTCCTCGACAGCCTGCCTAGCTACCTCTTGCGCAAGCTGCAAGACAGCATATACATCTAACTGCTGGGTAACGAGATGAACAACGTGCCCATCAACTCTGTGAACACTCTCAGCATCGCCTTCAACTGCAACTGCTCTATCTAGGGCATTGTCAACCTGGGGACGTGTGACATTAGCTCTGGTCGTTGGCGCCATCTGAAAGAAAGGAACAAGTAAGTTAAACTCTACTTGAGATAAGAAAAATAAACTCACGAAAATAGAATAAATGGAACAGTCTGATGCCTTTATTTTTTGAAGAATCCCAAGCCCCAAAAGTTTATAAAAACCGATGAAAATCCAATTCAGTCACAACTCTACATCCTAACCGCCTGTCGGGTCAGAACCAGGACGACAAACCAGCTCTGCTACCAAACTATAACACCCGACTCATCCTCTCTCGAGTATGGCATGTTACAACCCTAACTTACCACACAAGTAACTCCAATAATGAAAAATCCAACTCTTATTGACCATAAACCATGTCCATTAACCACAAATCCAATAACCATAGTAAACCAAAGTCTAAACCGAATGCTAATTAAATCCAATGTCTATAATAAGATAAAAACAAAATAAAAGCCCTTGATTAAAAAACGATACCAGAATCCGTCCAGATCATCCAACTACTCGTCAGTCTCACCTCAAAGAAAAAGGGAAAAGGAGGGGTGAGTGATAGGGGAATCACTTAGCGAGGGGGTGGATTGCTGCACACGCAAGTCCGCAGACCTGGCTCAACAAACCACACCGCCAGACTATTCCTAGAAACATGCAACAAACACGACACCTAAAGCACCCAAACATGGCAAACAACGTGGCCCTATACGAGTTCAGTGATCGTCCACCTTCCGAAGAGGCTTCGACGTATGGTCGTCAGTGACCATAGGCATCACCCAATGGACGCTTTATCGATCTAACAGGGCTACGACAGCGATCGACTTACTGTCGTACCCTACGCAATCATGAACCTGGGATGCAGAAGTCTGTATCTACACCCCCGATGCAGTAGTCTATATCTGCACCCCTTGATGCAGAAGTTTGTATATGCACCCTTGGGCAAGTCTCGCTTAACCATAACTAAACACAACACTATCAACCAACAAGTAAAAACAACCACAATGAAATCATCTAACAACTTATTTTGGTTTATTCAGACTCGAAAATAAATAAGAAACCAATCAGACTCAAGCATACAAACAGACATGTCCCGTACTAACCTAACGATAATTGTTTGATAAACCAAGAGCCTACTAAGGGTTTATACGGTAGCTCCTCACCTTAGCAAAATGGAGGAAAAGTGCGGTTATAGGACCTCAGATGCTCAAACGGTTTCCGAATATGAAATCAGAACAAAATTCCAGTAAGAATCGCCCCGGAACGGACGAAAACGGACTTAGAACGGAAAATTGGACCCCACTGATCAAACCAGACCGAATCAGTCAATTGGTCAAAGTCAACCGTCAAAGTCAACGTTCGCGTGTCAAAGTCAACAGTCAAAACTGTGGTCAATGTTTGACCCGTCAAACTGGTCAACTCAATCATTCTGGTCAACTCAATCCGATCTAGTTAGCAACGGTCTGACACGTGAACCAATCTGATTCTGACACGTCAACAAGCCTCGCCACGTCAACATCGACATATCACCATGTTCCAATTGTACAGATTCGACCCGTTTGCCCAAGATCCGACACGATTTCCCATATCCAAGATCCAAGATCCAATCTAAATGGGTTTGGTCCATAACCTAATTGGGCCCTAAATAGAAAGGTCATGCCCATTAGCAAAAAGCCCATAGCAAAATCTCACCGGAGTTTTCGCTGGAGGTGACGGCTGCTTCGCAGCGACAACGACTGGAGCGACGGAGACGGCGGCTCCGGTGAACGGCGACGCCGCGTGGGCTTCACGCACAAAACTTCTAGCGTCGCGTGCGGGGGCGTTCTGGCGTTAGATCGGTGATCGGTCGGCGATTGTTGCTTCTTCTTGGCGAAGGATTTCCAACGGTATATTGTGCGTTGTCTGGTTCCACACGATTAGTGAGATCGAGCCAATCGAAGGTTTTAGGTGAAAAATAACAACTCTACAAAGATTTTCCGACATACCTCTGTCGGATTTGATGACTGAGTGACAGTGACGTGTTATGTGTTCCTGATTTATGACAAGCTCTTCGGGTCTCTCAAATCTCTCGGAATTTCTGCAGAGATTCGACGTCGTAAGTTTTTCTGATGAAAAAAAAATAATGATGGAGGTTCTTTAAATAGAAACATTACCTAAGGTTTCTGTACATTTTACTGGGCCTTGATGGGCATCAGCATTCTCTTCTCTTACAGGATATGGTCCTTTACAATATTGTTCAACTTAGTAGATGCATGGATTTTATGAGAAAAAATTTAAATATCTATAGACATCATATATTACTTTGAAATCGGCTAAAGGCTCAGCTCCCACTGAGGTATTTGGGATTGCTACTTATAACTTAAAGAATGATGGCTACGGACTATGGGCTGCTCTTAGAGAAGATCCAAACAAAGATGAAGTCATGGTATGTATAATTCTTGTCTTTTGCAGGAAGATTACAGTTGTTGCACTCGGTTATCACGAGCATAACACACTTTGGAGTTCTGTTTTTCACTTACCGAGTCGTTGTTTGCGAGAAATAAATAAGTTGTGTAGTGCTTTTCTCTGGTCTGGTCCTGATCTTAATCCACAGAAAGAGAAAGTTGCATGGGTTGATGTGTGTGGACCCAAAGAAGAGGCAGGTCTAGGACTTAGGCCGCTGGGGAAGTAAATACAATTTTCAGTTTGCGGCTAATATGGTGGATATTATCTACTAAGACATCACTTTGGGTGAATTGGGTTAAACGATATCTTATCAAAGAAGGCTTCTTCTGGACAGCTTCAGAGGATCGTGGCTCATGGGCATGGCGAAAGTTACTAAAATTTCAGCAAATGGCTTTTGACTATACTTTTGTAGAGGTTGGAGATGGTTCTCGGGTTTCTTTTTGGTATAATTGGTGGCTACCGATTAGTAGACTTGTGGACATAGTGGGGTTCGTGGCTTTAGGGCCTTAGGATATCTCGTACCGACTTCGTTTCTCAGGCGGCTCTAACAGGATGGCGCATTCAACAACAAAGATTTCAGCCATTGCAGATGATCGTGTTGATCATTCAACAAGTTCCTTTACCTCTACTAAGTGGTGCTTCAGACATTTATCTTTGGAGATGGGGCCTGATCGGTTCCAAGATTCCTTCTCGACAAAGCATACCTAGGAGCAGCTCCGTGTACATCGGTCTTTGGTTCCTTGGTATCCATGTGTTTGGTTTAAACATGTCGTTCCCAATTATGCTTTCTTAATGTGGTTACTCTTCCAGGAACGTCTCTCTACGGGAGATCGAATCGCTTTTTGGAATAATGGTGGGTATAGTTCATGTGTGTTCTATTTAGATCCTACTGAATCATGTGCTCATTTGTTCTTCATGTGTCTTTTCTCGAGAGAGATATGCACTATCGCTGTGAAAGGATTGTTTTGCTCAACCTTCTCTTTTGAGTTGGATACACTGTCGATCTATTTACCCATCATGTTCCAATGATGGGAAGCATGTGCTTTTAAGGTTTGTTTTTCAATGTGTTGTGTATCATATTTGGTCAGAGCGTTAGAGGAGACGCCATGGGCACCTTTCTCTCCCACTAGCAACAATAGCTACTCAGATTGACAAGGCTATTCGCGCGAAGATGATCTCTATTCGATCAGTTGGAGATCTCAGCTATAATGATTTGCTTATCCTTTGGTTTGATTCACGTTTAGACTCTTGACTTTTGTTCATAGATTCTTAAAGTTTCATAAGGCTTAACACTATTAGAGAATGCTGCATTTATTGTAAACACGGTTTTTTTGTTACAATAGAGTTCTACATTACAATAACAAAAAAAATTAAGATGAAAATTAAAAAGGAAACCAAACAATGGCACAATGAAAATAACAAGGGCCAATAAGCCACATAACCAAAAAAAACATCAATTAAGATTATAACACCATGCTTTTTCATAATCAACCAAGTTTGTCCATTGAAGGCATGAACGGCTTCGTTTTTCCATAATCATTCTTTTACCAGAGGAAAGTGCCGAAAGTGACATATGTGTGTCTGACCTTTTTAATCATATATATGCTTTTTGTGTTTATTGCCTTTGCTTCACTTTCTTAGTTTATTATACTATTGTCAGAGTCCACAAGAAACATGTTTTTTGTATATTAGAAATTCTTTATTATGAGAAAATTTCGCTAAACAGCGAGAATTACATATACTTTTACTATTATTTGGAAAATCATTTTAGTTAAAAAAACTGATTTGTCAGTACTACATTCGTTTTTACAAAAAAAATGATGACATGTCCACTTTAAAAGATAATATGTCTCTTGAAAAAATATGACGTGTCTTTAAAAGATGATATAAACATGTTGTTGTTAGATTTTTTGTTAAAATATTAGAATTCTTTTAACTAATAATATTTTGAGAAATAATTTCAGACCACATAAAATGTATAAATGTATTGGAGTAATATATGTTGGCAAAAAAATGTATAAATATATTGGAATGCAATGTATACTTAAATAATATATGCGTCATATTTTATATAATCATATAAGTTTTTAACTCATTTGAAAATATGACAACTTTTTATATACACTTTTGCTAAAAAATAAAGTGAACAAATTCAATCCTATATAATTTTATTTTAGAAATAAAAATATACATATATAAATAAGATACATTAAATATTATCATAAAAATGCACAAATCAATAGTTTATAATTATCAAGATTTACTAACACATCAATCTACCTAAATACATATTTAAATAACATACAAATTATAGAGCTAATTATTATATTAAATATTTAAATATATTCATAGTATGCGCACGGCGGAGACGGATCACCTAGTAATTAGTAGAGCCACTGAAACCAAATGTGAACCCATACATGCTTGATGATTTTCTTGCAAGGAAGGAGATACGATGCTAGTAGAAACGGATAAAATAGTTGTGATATTTGATTAGATCCATTATACCTCATAATTTGATCACCAAATTCAGATATCTATAATTTTTAAAGCAAAAAAAAAATAAAATTTAACCCAAAAAAACAAATACTAAAATTAATATCCCAGTAAACTATAATCCTAAATTTTAAAAGGCAGATATTTGCTATGCTCTGTCATATATGTAACTACAAATATATGAATGATCGAATGTATATAAGTTGTATAATTATTATCTCTATCTATAAATTTAAAACGTTATTGATGTCGAGACTCATTTGGTCTAGCGGCAAAGGATCTGGTGTTGAATACTCAGACGTATGGAGTTCGACTCCATTAGGTCGCGATGCCCTACATCGTAGGGTTTGGCTATGGATCGAATCTTGCCGATCCACCCGTATAAAAAAAAATGCCATTGATCAAAATACATATAAAAGTGTTAAATTAAACTTTTTTTATAAAATATGTATATTGTTAAATTTTAATTTTTAATAATTTTTTAGTTAATTTAAAAATTTAGAGTGGATAGTTCAATTATTTTCACTTGTTAGTTATATTATTTAAAAAATAAATTTGATTAAAAATTTTAATTTTTTTCAATTTATTTGTATTGACAAAACAGATCGAAATATCCACAATATTTGTAAATTCACTATATTTAGTTATATTTACAATATTTTAGAAGATAATCTAAGTATACTAAATCAACAGTCACTTTATTAATAACTTCTACATTTTATTTTTGACACGTGTACTTTTGTCTATGTGTCAAAAAGACAATTTTTGCAATTAATTCTATTTATTAAGTATTTTGCAATTTATTCTGTTTATAAATGTCAAAATAAATTTTATAGGATAATCATTCATTTTTTTCTCCACTTTTTCACACGTTCCAATTATTTTCCTCAAGTGCCATCTATATTTTTTTCTTTTAAGTTGTTTCTTTTTTAATTCCAAATAAAAGATGAACACATCCAAAGTAAAAAAAGAAAAAAAGTTATGAGTATTTCTTAAATAACACGACATATTTTACATTTATTTTTGTCAAAAATAAGTGATGTTTTTTTCTACGAAATAATAATCCAATTAAACGTAACAAAATCTATAAACAAACCAGCTGGAAGTACAAAATAAAAAAATTGTTTCATATCATAATTTCATTTGCCTAATTAAATAGTGATAAATGTCATACTGCATTCAAAATTAAAAATGAAATAAAAAATTTAATAAAAAGAATAGTTATCGACACAAATCTCTCATTCTACAAATCCCAAATTCTTCGGATCCAAAACTGCTCACGATTTCTAAGACCGTTCTAGCTTCTTCCTCTATTATAAAACTCATGATAAACTCTTATTCTCATCTTCCATTTCTCTTTTTGGCTTCTCTTTTTTTTCTCTCTCCATCGTCTCTCTTGCATAGCTCTTTTATGTTATGATTTTGACAGGCACAAGGTCCAATGAGTACTTTCAAGCTTTCTAGAGAAATACAATACTATATTAACTTGACAGGTAAAATTTTACACACAATTTTATATTAAAAAAAGTTTACCACACAACTTTGCATTTCTTAATAAAATAATGAAGGGTTTTTAGTGAAAAAATAACTCAAAAAAATATCAATCGTAAAAAAATCCCTCAATTAAAGATTTAGTGAAAAACCCTCTCGATGTTAGCTCCGTTAATATTTTAAACCTTCCGTCAACTTTGTCGTAAAAAAACAAACGGAAGTATTATATCAAAACACTGCGTTTTAACTAGTACAAAACGACGTCGTTTTTAGCTTATCTGTGTAAACTAATTAGGTTTTTAATGAAAAAACCCTTCAAAAAAATATCAATCAAGAAAAAACCCCTCAATTAAAGATTTAACGAAAAAACCCCTTAATATTAACTCTGTTAATATTTTAAACCCTCCGTCAGTTTTGTCGTCAAAAAATTTAAACGGAACCGTTATATCAAAACGCTGCGTTTTAACTAGTACGATAAAATTCAAACGAAACCGTTATATCAAAACGCTGCGTTATATCAGAAGGTTCCGTTTGATTTTTTTGACGATAAAATTGATGGAGGGTTTAAAATATTAACGGAGTTAACATTGAAAAGTTTTTTCGTTAAATCTTTAATTGAGGGTTTTTTCACGATTGATATTTTCTTGAGAGGTTTTTTCACTAAAAACCCAATAATGAAAATACATTTTTTTTTACTTGACTTTTCTGTGAAGTTACAACACGGGAGACACACTTTAACGTAGCAAAAACATGGGAACAACTATAATTTTTCTATCACGGCAACACCCGATGTACAATACTAGACCATATGTATCTACTTCTTTTTTCTTTTTGTTATCATTTTCTAAATTTTTTTTTGACGAGTTCTCTTTTGTATTTTTTTCTACGTAAATATATATAAGCTTATTACAAGAGTATTTCACCTGGTATGACAAGCAATTTTAAAGCACTTTTTTTCATTGAGTACTTGAAACTGAACTTCATTCTTATCTTTAAATTTAAACTTTGTTTTTACTAATTTAATATATTTTTTTGGCTTATGAACCCATTCAACAAAATTGGTTTCGCTACAACTGTTAACGTTCATATTTGTGACTGAAGCTAAAGAATATAATCAAGAGAGTCAAACAGTGATATTCCCAGAATATAATTCATAAGAACTTGATAATTATATTTTTTATTTATAAACTCGATGAAGTGTAGTAATCTTACTAATATAATAGCCTTTATTAGACCCAGATTTGTCTCACGAAATTTGTAACTAATGCTTCATCAATTTTAAAAAAATATATAATCAAATAATATTTTTCTGTGCATAGCACCAGGCTTATTACTAGTAAACTAAAAAACTAGATGTTCGTGAAAAAATAAAGCAAATCTGAAATACTAAATACGCTTTTTGTCTAGCCTTACACTGTAGGGTAGAAGTAATTAGTCAATAAAATTAGTGGACAATTTTGACCGATTTATAAAAAAAAGTTAAATAGTTTTTAATCAATATGTTTAAAATTATTTTAAAAAGTATTTATTTTAATCAATTTCTAAAAAAAATTTGCCGGAAATTTGTCATAAATTTTGAGTCATTTTTTACAATTAAATTCGCCCACTTTGTTTTTTTTAATTACTTCAATTATATGCTCAATTTTTTCAAATAGTTTTTGATCATTTATCTGATAAGAAAATTTTCTATAAATCAAAGTGTTATTTCTTTCATTCACTCCATCAAATTTCATGACACACCTCTTTTGAAATCTCTCTCCCTTTAAAATTCCTTCAAATAAGGTTTTGCATAGTTTTATGTAGTTTGAAATTTTGAAATAATTTTAGACATTAAAGTAGTTTTACATTGTTTCAAAATAAAATATTCTTTAACTCTTTTTAGAAAACATCTGAGTAGAGTGCACGGAGGAGATTTTAAACCTTTTAAAACTGTTCCAAAAGTTGATTTTTAGATTTATAAAATTTTGGAGATTGAAATTTTTTAAAATTTATACCAAAGTTTGGAGATTTAAGACTTTTAATTTATTTTAAAACTAATTTTAAATTGTTTCAATTTTTTTTGGTTAAATAAAGGGTTAAATCCATGTCGATGACGAACTAGACCTAACCTCTAGGTGTGAGGTCAACCCACGGATAGACTCCCTCACTGGGTATTCAAATGGGCCGAAAACAAGGATCCATATCCGGATGGGTGAGCAGAGACAATGTGACTTAGTTTCCGCAGTAGGATGATCAAACCCAGAATGTGTTAGCATCTAAGGCTCGTCCCCTACCACTGGACCACAAGGTTCGCTCAAATTGTTTCAAATTAGATTTTAAATTTATGCAAAGTTTGGAGTTTTGAAAATTTTTAGACTTTTTTGTTTTGTCGAATATTGGTTTGAAATTTATGACCAATTAAAAAAAATTAAATCAATTTTAAAATAACTTATAATTTAAAAGTTTTTGGGCATCGGAAATTGATCGTAAATTTATGACAAATAAGAGAATTGGCAAGAATGTGGCTGAAAATTTCGATTAATTTTCGACCAATATATCTGAATATTTTTAAAACTTTTTTTTGTCGGCAACTTTTGACCAAATCGATTAAAATTATTTTCGACCATCAAACTCTGGCCAATTTGTTTAGGTTGAAAACTCGTCAAAAATGGTCCATTCAGACTAATTCTCGACGAATATGGTGGTGGGAATCAAACTTTTTCTTGTAATGCTTATGTTCCTTTATGTCCAAGCTTCATAAACAAGAATATGCCAAGCCAGCATTGTAGCATCATGGAGTTGACTGTTGTATGGCTCTAGGAGGAGCCAGTTCTCAATTTGCAGCCAAGTAAATGGGAAGGTTGAGTGAGCAATTCTAAACATACGTAATTGCAGACCAGATGTGATTAGGATTAGAGTAGGAGCCCTCAAAGAAGAGATGTGATCTACTTTCTTTAACAGTAGAACATAGTAAGCATGATAAATCATTGTTAACACCCCTATTAGCAAACCTTTCTCTTGTGGGATTCTTGTTAAAGAGTAAGTAGTCTAATAGCATTCCAAACTTTCTGAGAATCCGCCTCTTCATCAAGAATGTTAACAGACAACAATGCTTGTAAGATGTTCTCAAGAAACAAGTTGCACACTGATGAGGATTACATGTACAAATCAGGATTTCTAGTCTCCACTGATTATTTATACGATTAAAAGACAAGTAACCTTTAAAAATAACAACGTGATTTTTATTTTGAAAATATTAATATTTTAATATAATTATTTGAAAAAATTATTGTTTTATCTTAAATTTGAAAACAAAAAAAATATATTTTAAGTTTTTGATGAAAATGATGATTTTTGCTTTTAATTACAACTAGGTGGTGGTCCGTGCGGATGCACGGGCATGACGATTTTTGTAAAAATTGATCCTAAAAACAAAAATACCGATAACGTATATGTAATGAAATTTTATCTAAACAGAAGCTTGTATTTGTCAACCTCACAAAAGAAATAGAAACCACGAGTTAGGATAAACCAAACGACGCAAAAATGAACTCATTGATTAAAAAAACGATTCACATACATGCTCATCGACCAAGATGAGTTCCATAATTGGACCTCTTGTCACCGAAACGTGTTTCAAAACCAATAACACCTTGACAGTTGTAGGAGGAGACATGGTAGATGTTTGACAATATTATAGTCGTCGCAAGTTTGACAATATGGTGGATGTTTAACAAGATTGAACTATTTATGAAAATTGTAGATTCGTATTTTTGTATTTATAAAGCTCGAGAATTGAACTAAGATAAAGACGGAGAATTTTTTTTAGGTTATAATTTTTTACAAAAGAAAATAAAAAAGAGGATTGAATTAAGATAAACCCAAGTGATTTTTTTCATTTTGATAAATTCGATAATTTTGAGTAGGATTAATATAGTATTTTATAAAACGTAAACCATTTTTTAAAGCATAAAATAATAGATAGCCAATCAAAGGACGCACATAAGCAAAAATCTATTTTTTTAGAATTAAAAATTAGAAACTGACGAACTCCATAATTGCGTCACGTCACCCGCAAATTCTGTGAAATCTCCACGTCAACAAACGACTTCTCATATAATATATATATATATATATATATATTATATATGACATATTCTTATCCAAAGATAACAATGTGCATATTTTGGTATAAGAACAATAGAATATTTTAATAAATTAAATATCATAATCTAAATATAATGAAAAATTTAAAATATAAAATCATACAATGATAAAATTTAAAATAACCTATAAAGTTTATAAAAATAATTTGTATAGACAATAAAAAATTTAGTTTAGTCATATGGTGTTTTTTTAAAAAAAAGAAACTATAATTTACAATTTCTCCTAAATAAATAAAAATTGATTTTTTCCTTAAAAAACTAAAAAATTGGTAAAAAATTGGTGGGTAAAAAAAACTAAAAAATTGGTAAATTAGTTAAAAATATTCCAACGGTTTTTGTTTCACGGTATTTAAGATATCATATGTTATCTAAACTGAACCGAACTCGTATGGTTACTTGAGAAAACCCGAAAATTCATAGTTAAACCCGAACCTGAAATTTAAAATAACCTAAAAATCTAAAATTATGAACCTAAGTCTGAAATTTAAAATAATAAAAAATTTCAAGCCCAAAATTCAAAAAACCCTAAAAATTCGAAAACCACCGAAAAATCTGAACATGAACCCGAAAAGCCCCAAAATACTAAAACCGAATTCGAAATAATTTTTTGTATACTCGGGTTTGAGTTATTAGACCCGACCCGAGCCCGCATATACCCTAATCGAACTAGACCCCAATTTAAAATACCTGAACTAGACTAAATTTTATGCATCCGAAAACTCGATCCAAAACAAGAAATATCACTCTTGAACATAATATATTTTAACATATGAAACATGTGTATTTAAAAAATAAATGTATACGTATACAAAATTAATAGTCCGTTTTGTACAAAATTCTTGAATGACAAATAATATATATAACATATCAATTTGATTATTTCGATAATTAAAATTGATACGAGCAATGCAGTATAATAGATTGTAAAAAAATATATAAAAATTTATAAAATGTCCGCGTTGTTGTGTGGTCAAATCTAGTTAAGTATGAGATACAAACAATGGAACCCACAATGAAAAGCAAATGAAACTACTCGTGAGTAGATAGAGAGAAAAATGATTCGAGAATTGTGAAGAAGTTAAGAGAGCATGTGAATGTTAGTGTACGAACTACGAAGTCAGAGAACTAAACTGCACACAACATGTGGATCCTCGTCACTCTGTCATCAATTCACTATGCATATCGATGACCATGATGCTACCAAAAATATAGTTTAGTTTTTAATATACATAAATGCCTATACAAATTCTTCAAGTTAATTAACTACTCCCTGTATTTTGAAATATAAGATGTTTTATAATACTTTTAAAAAATACTCTATAAGATAATGCAAAATTAATATGCATAGAACGTTGTATGACTATGAGTATTTTTGGGCGTATGAGTGTGTGTGAGACCAACACCATTGACTATAACGTTAGATCAAAAATAATGACAGAGAGATTCCACAGAAAAAAGAGTTTCTATTTTGAGAAAGTGATAAATAGGCAATAATTTAATTTCTTATAACGAGTACAAACCTGCGAGTTCAAACATTGTTATTTATAGGCGGAAACTACATAAACCAACACTGCTATATTATGCATTCCTAAAATTTCTCTTTTTTATGTATTCCTAAAGTTTTGAACAATAAAATCAACCATTTAAATTAAAGTATATTTAATTAACGTAATTGTCTATCCTTTTTATATTTTGATATTGGTGAAATATTTGTATATATCATCAGGTATTGTGATTATCCTAGTTTTTTTTTATATTTTTTTAAACAAAAGCATATCATTTCAGGTTATAAACTAGAAAAGACGTTAGACATGCTAAATCTTTATAATTTTTTTCAACTAACAAATAATTATAGAAGGTATAAGATAACAAACAAAAACGGATTATATTTAATTAATTACATGAATTTGTAAAAATTATGCAAAATGTAAAATATTTACATGGACATCAGGAAAACATTACAATTTAAGTACAGGTAATTCATATATATATATATATATTATTTCTTGTAGTCGTCCAATTTAATACAGTTTTTTATATATGGTTTATTTAATATAAAGTAGGTGTATTTTTATTGTATTTTAAAACAAGTGATAGGTATATTTTCAAGAGTATATGTTNTTTTTTTTTTTTTTTTTTTTTTTTTGTTCAAAACAATTGATAAGTATGTTTTTTTTGAACATTTCAAGAGTATATGTTTCTTTAAAGTTTATCTCAAAAGCTAACAAAAAAAAAAAAAAGAACCAAGAGGCAATGAAAAGGTATTAAATTGTCTCTCTCTCATTCATTCTCTCAATGTTTATATCTCTCGTGGCTCGAGATCTTCTCGCCAGATTCTCTCTACTTGCCCCGATAAAGAAGCTCTCATAGAGAAAAAAAATCTCAAAGCCTCTTCCTTCTTAATTCCCTCACACTTTGTGTCAAATTGAGAAATTCTCGATCCGCAGGATCATCAAGATCTTTTTTACTTTGTGAGTGCCCACACAAACTCCGAGAAATCGGCTTCAAGTTTTCGACTTTGGTTTCTCCTGGGTGTTTCCCTTCGACCCTTTTTCGCCATTGTTGCTTACATCGGGCGGCTTCACGTTTTGTGAGCCCTGCTCATGTCATGAGTGTTTGATATGGAACTGTTTAATCGTTTGATTCTTCTCGATGGGTTTTTTTCGGATTCGTTTTAGAGCTTTTGCTTTGTTTGCTTTCAATTGTATGACTTTTACATTTGCCTTAATTGTTTCTTGTACTATCACAATCGTTCTGTTTCCATTAGAGTGATGTGTTACAAGTGTAAATGTGACTGTTCCATGAAAATGTTCCTTACGATTCAGTCTTGTGGTGTGTCTTTTGGCTCTATTAGCTTTGTGTGAATGAGATTCTGTTCTTTTGCAGGCTGAAATTACCTGGTTATTTTGTTCATTAATGGGTCAAGACACAAATGGGGTCGAGTTTCATCAAAAGAGACATGGTCTGTTGAAGGATCAAGTCCAATTGGTTAAGAGAAAGGACTCGGTTCGGTATGAAATAGTTCCAATTAAAGATCGGCTGTCATTTGAGAAGGGCTTCTTTGCGGTTATCCGTGCGTGCCAACTGCTCTCTCAGAAGAATGATGGGATAGTGTTGGTTGGGGTTGCTGGACCTTCTGGTGCTGGAAAGACGGTATTTACCGAGAAGATACTCAACTTTATGCCAAGTGTTGCCGTCATATCAATGGACAACTATAATGACGCCAGTCGAATTGTTGATGGAAACTTTGACGGTAAGAAATACATCTTCATAGTGAAGGTCTCATGAGGAAATGGAGTTCTTATATATCTATTAAGCTATTACAACTATTTTGAAATATACAGATCCACGGTTAACGGATTATGATACATTGCTCAAGAATCTCGAAGATTTAAAGGAAGGGAAGCAGGTTGAGGTTCCTGTTTATGATTTTAAGTCTAGCTCGCGTGTTGGATATAGGTAACCGATGATGTAGTCACTTGTTTACCATTTGCTGATAAAAATATTAGTTTGTGCTCTCTCATTCTATCTAGGCAGTCAACAAAGTGTCTTCCATTCTCACGGAAGCTGGACATGGAGATAACAACCTTTGATAGTCTCTGGTTATACCACTAAAGACTTTTTTTTCTAATGCAACTCTATATTTTGTTAGGACGCTTGATGTCCCAGCTTCTCGGATTGTGATTATTGAAGGAATATATGCTCTGAGTGAAAAATTGCGACCTTTATTGGATCTTCGTGTGTCTGTTACTGGTGGAGTTCACTTTGACCTTGTTAAACGGGTTCTACGTGATATACAACGTGCAGGCCAAGAGCCAGAGGAGATAATTCATCAGATATCTGAAACAGTTTGTTCTCATTTCTTTTATATCTTTGCCTATTGGCTGTTATTGGTCAAGTAAACTGTATAAAGTAACGACATCACTGTTTATGTAGGTGTACCCGATGTACAAAGCTTTCATTGAGCCAGATCTCCAGACTGCTCAAATTAAAATCATTAATAAATTCAACCCATTCACTGGTTTTCAGAGTCCAACATATATTTTGAAGGTTTGAAAGACTTTATGTTTCTATCCATGTTATTATAATAAATGCTTAGTAAATTCATTACTCAAATAAATATTGCCTGCATTTGGTAAAGTGAAGCTCTTTTACTGTTTATATGTTGTAGTCAAGAAAGGATGTATCCATTGATCAGATCAAGGCGGTCCTTTCTGAAGGACATACAGAGACTAAGGAGGAGACCTATGATATATATCTTCTTCCTCCAGGTGAAGATCCAGAGTCGTGCCAGTCATATTTGAGGATGCGAAATAAAGATGGAAAGTACAGCCTCATGTTTGAGGTCTGGCCCTTCAGAGTTTTCTTTCCATGTTTTCTTCTAATTGGCTTTCCAATTTCTGAAAAGCTGACTAACCTTTCGGTCCTGTAATGTTAACATTGCTTAAAATGATGTGTTGAATACTTATGGTTCTGATGTTGATATCCAGGAATGGGTTACGGATAGTCCTTTTGTCATATCCCCAAGGATTACATTTGAAGTGAGCGTTCGCCTACTTGGTGGGCTTATGGCATTAGAATACACGATAGCAACCATACTTAAAAGGAACAGCCATGTATTTGCTACCGATAAGGTGTTTGTGAAAATCGATTGGCTTGAGCAACTGAATCGTCACTACATACAGGTTTGTCTATCTAAACTCATTCACATCTTGGCACTATTTCCGTTTATCCAAAACATTTGCCGACTATAAAATTCGAAATTTGTAATAATAATCAGGTGCAAGGTAAAGATCGGCAAGCTGTACAGAGTACTGCAGAGCAGCTGGGATTGCAAGGATCATTCATTCCACGCACCTATATTGAACAAATCCAACTGGAAAAGCTGATAAATGAAGTAATGGTATGAATTGCTGCTCTGGATATGATTTTTTTTCATTACATTTCTTTTGGGTTCTTGACTAAATGTCACATTACAGGCCTTACCAGATGATTTGAAGCACAAGCTTAGCTTGGACGAGGATTTGGTGTCTAGTTCAAGCCCAAAGGAAGCACTCTTACGAGCATCTGCAGACAGAGTAGCCATGAGGAACAAGAACCTCAAAAGGTACACACTTCTTTTGAGAGTGTATCAGAAGGCTTTGGTACATGTTTCCTTAAGTAGTTATACCCTTTCTGATACACAGAGGCATGTCACATTCATATTCAACCCAAAGAGATAAGAATCTGTCCAAGCTTGCTGATTATTCTTCAAGCAATAGGAGGTACGAAGAAAGAAATGACGAGTCACCAGCGAACGAGGTTCTAAATTTGTTTCACTTTTGTTCCCTGTTGGCAACTTTGAAGTCGTTGTTTTAATTTAAAGGTGTACTTCTTCTGTCTTTCATCTACTTTTTTTAGGGGTTTATGACTCAGCTTTCGGAACAAATATCATCTCTCAATGAGAGAATGGATGAGTTCACAAGCCGGATTGAAGAGCTAAATTCAAAGTTGAGCTGCAACAAAAACTCTCCAACACAACAGAGCATGACACTCCAATCTGAAGTCTGCAATGGGTCAGCTCCTACGTCGTATTTCATTTCTGGTCTGGACAATGGCTGCTTGACAAATTCCATAATGCCCCATTCATCGTCATCCTCTCAATTAGCCAAGGATTCGCCATTAATGGAAGAGGTAACTAAACTCACATATCTCTCGTTTATGAATTTGGATATTATTACATTGCTTTGAAACGCTGAGTTACTGTTTCTGGTGTGCAACCAGATATCTACAATTTCACGGGGACAGCGCCAAGTGATGCATCAGTTGGATAATTTGTGCAGTCTGATGAGAGAAAGCTCGGCAGAAAGGTCACGCCTAGCAAGAACAGGAAGCAGCAGTAGCAGTAGCAGAGGTAGATCAAGCAGAGGCTTCTTCTTGTCCAGTACGGAGTCTAGGAGCGTCCCTCTCGTGTTAACCGTGGCTCTTTGCAGCATAGGGATTTTAGCGATAAGGAGCTACATTAACAAGCGGCAATAACATCTCTAACCACTATGGATCTTCTCTTTCTTTTGGTATTTTTTTCACTGGAGGCGTTTTGTGAGCTTCCATAGTTTCTCTGGACAACAGAACCAATTCTCTTCCCCTAAATTAGTCGTTCGGAAGACATTCTCGATTAATTTTATTCAATAAAAGCTCAGCTTTTTAGCTTAGCAGGCATTTTGCTCTTCTTTTGGTTCATAGTCTGTTAAGTTTGAAATCCCAAATAGAACAAGCCCAACGATTACTGTGTATTATTAAAGCGATAGATCCGATTACAAGCAATAGTTATCTCAGCTCCTGAGCTTCTCTCTCAGGCCTGAGATCACCTTATCAACTCGCACTCACATACAAAGCATGAAGAATAACAAAACGATAATGACAACATATAAAGGAAACTCTCCTTCACTCTGTTAGCTCTGCTTCCTCTTTAAACGCTGTCGTTTTCCTTCCACTCTTCTTGGACCAAACCTTACTTCTTATCTTGTAACTCCAGCCCACAATCCACACGTGTAACATTTAAACGCAAGTCTGCTTCATTCACTTTTCCCTCCTCTTCACTCTGTTTGCTCTGTTTTTGTTTCTTCTTGCGAAAGTAAACTCTAAGGGGCTTATCAATACTCCCCCCTTTAAGAAGCTTGTCCTCAAGCTTAAGGTTAGGAAATTGATTAAGCAGGTCCGTCGCTAAATGCCATGTCTTGTCATGCCCCGGACGACCCTTCCACTCCACCAATAACTCCAAATGGCCCGTTGCGTTATACCTCGAAGACAAAATTGAATCTGGCTCAATCACCCAATCATCCACCTCTGCTAACGATTCCGGTAAAGGAGAGACTTGTGTACCTGGACCCAAAGCCTCTTTGAGTTGTGAGATATGAAAAACCGGATGAATTTTGGTTCCTTGAGGCAATTGTAACTTATACGCAACCTTCCCAATTCTCTCCACAATCGGAAAAGGACCGAAGAAACGAGCAGCCAATTTAGGACACCATCTTCTCGAGACAGATTGTTGTCGATATGGCTTTAATTTCAGATACACATTCATACCAACCTCAAACTCTAACTGGCGACGGTGCTTATCCGATTGTCTCTTCATCAACTCTTGTGCTCGTAGCAAATGCTCTTTGACACGAACCAGCATTGCATCTCTCTCCCGTAATTCCACTTCCAACTCATAATTATGTGTGCTTCCATTCTAAAAGCGGATAATGGGTGGAGGATCTCTTCCATAAACCACTTTAAAAGGAGAACATTTGAGTGATGTATGATACAATGTATTGTACCAAAGTTCTGCCCACAAGAGAAATTTAAACCATGTCCGAGGATGAGATGAGGCGAAACAACGCAAATACGTTTCCAAGCACCGATTTAACACTTCCGTTTGACCATCCGATTGCGGATGATAGGCCGTGCTATAGTTCAACTTAGTACCAATAACACGGAAATGTTCTTTCCAAAAATTGCTAAGAAAGATGTTGTCCCTGTCTGAAACTAATGAAGCAGGACACCCGTGTAATCTAATAACTTCAGCATCGAACTTTGAGGCAACATCCGCAACATTATAAGGGTGTTTAAGGCCACTGAAATGAGCATATTTGCTCAAGCGATCAACAACTACCAGAATTGTATTCACTCCTTGCGATGTTGGTAAGCCCGTAATGAAATCCAAGGATAAATCCTCCCAAATATGTGTAGGGATGGGCAAAGGTTGTAGTAAACCAGCCGGTGACAAGGTGGAATATTTTTGAGTCTGACACACCTCACATTCGGCTACAAATCTCTGTATATCACCATACATACCCTTCCATTGAAAAGATAATTGAATGCGTTTCAACGTCTTCAAAACCCCGGAGTGTTCACCTTGAATGCTACTGTGATATTCGTGTAGAATAAGAGGAATAGCTTTTGAAGTGCGAGGAAGAACTAATCTGTTCTTAAACCATAACTTTCCCTCAACCACCGAATAACCATTTAAATGATCACCACCAGCAAGTACTCGACTAATCATTGTCTGAATCCTGGAATCAGCTGCTATTTCGGCATAAATGTCCTGCATTTGCAGCACTCGCGGGACTGTGAGAGCCATGATCGCTGCTGACACAGGCTGATGCTCACCATGATCAATTCGTGAAAGGCCATCAGCTGCCTTATTGTCAATACCTGGCTTATAAAGGATATCAAAATCATATTCTAACAAGCGAATAAGCCATTTTTGATACTCCATGTTCACCTCTCTTTGCTCCAACAAGAATTTCAAGCTCTTTTGATCCGTATGAACCACGAACTTCCGCCCCAACAAATAATGACGCCACTTTTGTATGGCTAACACAATGGCCATCAACTCTCTTTCATAAACAGGTTTCAACTGCTCTCTAGGAGTAAGACCGTGACTGAAAAATGCTATTGGACGCTTATTCTGCATTAAAACTGCTCCCAAACCAGTACTAGGCTCTCAACAATAAATATACTTTCAAAATCCGGCAAAACCAACACAGGAACCGAAACCATTGCTTTCTTTAACAGAAGAAAAGCAGACTGAGCCGAATCTGACCATGCAAGTTGTTCCTTTTTTAATAAGTCTTTTAAAGGCTTGGCCAATGTTCCATAACCCTTGACAAACCGTCTGTAATAACTCGTAAGGCCCAAAAAACCACGCAACTCCTTCACATTCCGAGGACTTGGCCACTTAGACATAGCTTCCGTTTTTCCCGGGTCAGTTGCCACGCCATTAGATGAAATGACATGACCTAGGTAATCTACTTGCGATTGACCAAATAAACATTTCTTACGATTCACAAACAGCCTCTGCGCCTCCAATGTTTGCAACACCATCGCCAAGTGATATTCATGATCCGAAACGCTCTTACTATAGACGAGAATGTCATCAAAAAACACCAACACAAACTTCCGTAAGAAAGGCTTGAACACTTCATTCATCAAGGATTGAAACGTCGCGGGAGCGTTAGTCAAACCAAACGGCATAACCACAAATTCGTAGTGTCCTTCACTGGTTCTAAAAGCGGTTTTAGGAATATCCTCCTCCCGCATCCGGATTTGATGATAACCCGCCCGTAAATCAAGTTTCGAAAAAATCATAGCACCGTATAATTCATCCAATAATTCATCAATAACCGGAATAGGGAATTTGTCTGCGACTGTCACCCGATTTAAAGCGCGAAAATCCACACATAATCTCCATGAACCATCTTTCTTTTTGACCAAGAGAACCGGACTAGAGAAAGGACTTTTACTTGGCCGAACAATACCGGTTTGTAGATAGCCTTGCACTTGTGTTTCTATAATCTCCTTTTGTGCATGAGAATAACGATAAGGCCGAACACTCACAGGACCTTGTCCGGGCAGTAAAGTAATAGAGTGTTCACGTCCCCGAATAGGAGGTAAGTCCGTTGGTTCTTGAAAAACAGAGTCATACTTTACTAACACCTGATCCAGCACACTACCAATCCCCTCAGCTCTCTTATCACTTCCCAAACTCTTTGTTACTTCCATGTCATCCTCTGCAGATTGTAAGGCAAATGCTTGTTGAAAAGGTTGTAAAGAACGAGTATCACCATTCAAAGACAAGTCTCCACATAACGTCACTTCTTGTCCCTTATACACAAAAGTGAATTCATGGTGCTCCCAATCCACCTTACAAATACCCAATGTGCGTAGCCATTGCATTCCCAACACCATATCCGCTCCTCCCAATTCTAAAGAAATGAAATCCGCAGTGAACTCCAAATCTTGAACTGTGAATGTTACCCCACGACACATCCCCATTCCTGACACTGTTGCACCAGTCCCCAACCGTACCTTCAGCCCATCATGCTTAAACAACTCCAACTTAGCTCGTTGGATAATTGAAGGTGTTAAAAAGTTATGTGAAGCACCACTATCCAACATCACCACAATCTTCAAGCGTCCCAACACTCCTTTAATCTTAGTCGGCGTTGGATCAGACAAACCAAGGAAGGATTGTAAAGAAATCTCCATCAAAGAATGGTCTTACACCTGTTCTTCCTCATTACGTTCAATCATATTATTATCCAAAACCTCCATCTCATATCCATTAACCATAGTGAGCAACTGTAAAGAGCTGTTTGGGCAAATATGACCACGAAACCATTTTGCATCGCATTTGAAACACAACCCTTTTCGCCGCTTCTCATCCAATTCAGCATTTGTACAATGCAATTTAGGCCTACCCTGCGCTGCCACAACATCATTATTCTTAGGAGACTCTGTAACAAAAGTTTTAGTCCTCCACGTAGTCTGTCTTGGAACCATCTGATGCTGTTTGGGAGTACTAGCAGCCGCCTGGAGCTCTTTACACACTACCTTTGTCAATGCCTCAGATTCCATGGACAAGGCAACTGCTACCATCTCAGTCAAATCTTGTGGCTTCATCACTAATACCACAGCCCGCATTTCAGGTTTGAGACCATTGAGAAAAATACCCTCAAGCTGTTCTTCTGTAAGACCCGTCACCTGTGCTGTAAGGTCCTCAAACTCATGTACATATGCAGCTACAGAACCTGTTTGTGCAATATAGAAAAGAGCTTGACTAGGCCCTCGAGTATGGATTCCCCCAAAACGCCTCAATAATCGCTTCTTAAACTGATCCCAATCCACAAATCCACAAACGGATGACGCGTGATCTCAGAATTAAACCAACTTAAGGCATCACCATCCAAACTCATAGAAACCAGATCCAACTTATCCTCATCACCATAATCACCCAAGCGAAAAAATCGCTCCACCTTAGATAACCAGCCAAATGTATTCAACCCTTCAAAGATTGGTAACTCTACTCTCTTCACCAAACTCTCCCTGTTAGCAACCAAACCACGCTTAATCCCTGGATCTGGAGCCAACGAAGCACGACGATCATCATGCCGAAACGATCCAAACCCCTGACTCGTTTCACCACCAGGTTTTGAAGTCAGGATCGGTGATTGAGCTTCAAACCAACGATCCAACTTCGAAGAAATCAACGTCTCCAGCTTTTGTTCCAACGATCCCAGCTTAATATCAAGTTTCACGTCAATCTTAGCTTCCAAACGAGACTCAATACCCTTCTGATTAAAATCAAGCTCATCCAAACGTCGAAAAATGTCATCCAACCCACGCTGAGATTGTTGAGACGACAACGATGACTAGATCGACGATCCATGAACACCCTGATGTGGATCCATTTTCGCAGAGTTCGTCCTTAGTCACAACGCACCAAATGTTAAGTTTGAAATCCCAAATAGAACAAACCCAACGATTACTGTGTATTATTAAAGCGATAGATCCGATTACAAGCAATAGTTATCTCATCTCCTGAGCTTCTCTCTCAGGTCTGAGATCACCCTATCAACTCGCAGGTTGATCTACCACACTCACATACAAAGCATGAAGAATAACAAAACGATAATGACAACATATAAAGGAAACTCTCCCTCACTCTGTTAGCTCTGCTTCCTCTTTAAACACTGTCGTTTTCCTTCCACTCTTCTTGGGCCAAACCTTCCTTCTTATCTTGTAACTCCAGCCCACAATCCACACGTGTAGCATTTAAACGCAAATCTGCTTCATTCACTTTTCCCTCCTCTTCACTCTGTTTGCTCTGTTCTTGTTTCTTCTTGCGAAAGTAAACTCTAAGGGGCTTATCATAGTCAAGACAAAGACATGGATGTAATCGAACCCAGTCAAAGTTGAAATCAACTTTATTGGCATTAGTAGTAGATTCATTCTACGAAAAAGTAAGAGTTGTTGAAAGAAGACATGTACTTGGGCATGAACTCTTTTATCCACTCTTTAACACAGCACACCACAAGGATCAATGATGAATCATACAAAGTGTTTAAAGAGAGGACCTAGACACCAACATTACCCATTCTTCAATGGGGTTCATGATTACAGTTTGGTTCGGTTTTGAATTTGGATTTGTGTGTCAACCCTGCTACATAGCTTACACAAATATGCTCTAGTGCTCTACATAATATCTACAGATATCACCAACTATGTTTTTCCTTTCTGTGTGGATTCAATGATCTCATGGAGCTGACAAGAAGAGGAAGAGATTCTGAATACCATCATATTGCTTTGTCTAACCAAGCAGGTAATCTCAAAGAAGATTTCATTCCGAGCCTTGTGAGGAAAATAGAGTACAGGAGATGCAGCAACAGCACAAAGAATCCACTGTTTAGCAACAACTGTTGAGAATCAAAGAAAAGTTTCTCAGCTTCTTTTATTTTCAAGGTTACATAGAGAGAAGAGTAAAAAAGAGAGATTGCGTACCACTGTTCCGAATATCATATAAATGAGGCTCATTGAAGGCATTATGTTCAGTCCCATAGCGGTGAAAACATAAGAGAGAGAGGCATGGATGTTAATTGTGATCTGCAAGAACAATGCA
The DNA here is from genome assembly GCA_900406275.1 of Anastatica hierochuntica. Lineage (NCBI taxonomy): Eukaryota > Viridiplantae > Streptophyta > Magnoliopsida > Brassicales > Brassicaceae > Anastatica > Anastatica hierochuntica. Next base: position 28,431 of record OVAN01000114.1, on the reverse strand, counting down.
GTAACAGTTTTATTTATACAAGAGCTTTCTTTTGGGTGAAAAAAGAGTGATACGTTTTCAAGGAAAGAGGTTTTACCACAGCAAGAATGTTTTCTCTTATTAAGAAGGATGAAGTCAGAACATATCCTATGAGACCCAATGCTCGGACCTGGTTGGGAGGAAACACGAAAATACAAGTTAACAAGGAGAGGTAAGGAAATGTTAACTGGTCTGCATAATCGAGGGAAGGCAGACATTTCACCATTGTGCAGAAGAAAATCGAGATACGCCAGCTTGCCCCCATCCTGAGAACAGAAGAACATCCCGAAAAACAAATAGCTGAGATAGTGTTAAGCTGAATCGCATCCACTTCCAAAATAGTAAACTCAGATGTATCTTAGTAACTGCGGATCAAATTCGAAGTTTCATTCCGGCCTAGAACTAGATTCACATACCTCCACAATGATCCCATTGCAAGCCCAACAAGACCATGAGTAAGCTACAAAACATATCTTCACAAGTTAAGCACCAGAAGTAAAAAAAAGCTCTGCTTTGGCAAACAAGCAAAAGAGGAGGCTCACAAAGTAAGTTAACGCTTTGACAGGACCTGATAATATGAACAAAAGCATGACAGTAGCAACCTGAGAAAAAATCCAAACAAAGACTTGAATCCTTCAAGTATTTTCATTCATGTGAAAGAAGAAGAATGTTGTTTTTACAAACCATTGTCTTCCTGCCTCCAGAAACATTCCATCTTATGGAAGATATCACTATTGGCAACGAGAAGAAACACCCAAAGTAGTTCTGCGTTCAAAAATTGTAACCAAGGCTTATAGCTATCAGTCATTTGAATAAAATTCGAAAGGAGCAAAAGCGAAAAAACCTCAATGGCGAGAGAATTGCTGAGGAAGTAAACGAGACCGGTGACGGCGGCAAACATGGCGCATTCCACCAGTCTCAGTGTCTTCTGGTAAACCACTTCATCTCTCTCCTCCGTCGAATCGTAGTTTCTCTCGGTATCTTCTTTCTTCCCATCAATTTGATTACCTGAAATCGAAGCTCCGGTGGTGGAGAATCTCGAACTTCGGTTGGAGATAGAGACGAGAGAGATTCTGGGTCTTCGTATAGAGAATGACAACAGAGAAGAAGAAGCAAAGGACTGTGTAGGGGCAGAACGATAAAGTTGAGTAGTAGTGGACCGGTGGTGAATCGTTTTCAGGCGATTCATGGAGGCGAAGAAGAGGATTCTCACGGCGAGAGCTTCGCTTGGCTTCCTCTTCTTCTTCCACCTCTAACTTCGAGTTTGAGATAACGAATTCAATTGCAGATTCTATTGGTTAAACAAAACCGAACCAATTTAAACCGAATCCGGTTTGGTAAATATTCCATCATTTCGGTTTGGTCTTTGGTTGCTTCTTCTTTCCTCTTCTTCGATCTCTCTCTCTCTATAAAGAGACTCCGACATCAAAATCTAGGAGGAGGTGACTTCCGTTCTGCTTGTCTTCCCCAACATTCTAAAGCAGTAAGCGAAGCGGGAAATTGAAAATGGTGGTGGACCAAGATCAGCAATGGCTGCTCGGCTGCTTAACTGCAAGTCTTGACCCTAACCAGAACGTTCGTTCTTTCGCTGAGACCTCACTTAATCAAGCCTCTCTTCAACCAGGTCCGTCACTTTGTCTTTGATTTGGTTCTGTTCAAATGGATATTGACTAAGTTAGATTTTACCATTTTGAAAACCATGAGTTCTCTTTTTGATAATCTATTGAATTGAATCGCTGGGTAAGCGAAGACTAGTTTGTGAAAGCATTTGATGGGTTTCTTTAGTGTGGTTACGCTTCTCTGGTTGATGAAAATCTACGTTTTTTTTTTCTAGGGTTTGGTAGTGCATTGTGCAGGGTTGCTGCTAATAAAGAACTCTCATTGGGATTGCGTCAAATATCCTTTTTTCATAGCATAGATTTATTTTCCCGTGAGCGATCCAGCAGTCTCTCTGGAGCTTCATGATTGATAGAATAAAGGTTCTTCCTTCTGTTTTGTTGTTGTGGAGTTCTTTAACCTACTGTTTACCTAGCTGCCGTCCTGTTAAAGCAGTTCATCAAAAAACATTGGCGAGAGAACGAGGAGGGTTTTGAATATCCTGTTGTTTCAACTGAGGAAAAGGTACTGTCACTGTTTCTGTTAGATTTCTTGCTGCGATAGTTTGCATATGTTTAGGGACTTCTTTTGGTTTTGTTAATAGGCTCTGATTCGAGGACTACTTTTGAGCTCCCTTGATGACTCTCATAGAAAAATCTGTACGGCCATTAGTATGGACATATCGTCAATTGCCACATATGATTGGCCAGAAGAGTGGCCTGAGCTACTACCCTTTCTCTTGAAGTTGATTAGTGATCAAAACAACATTAATGGAGGTACATTTGCATTCAGTATTGTTGCCTCCATAGACGTATTGCATTTTACCTCTCATTTCCGTACTCTTTCATGAGAACAGTCAATAGGTTTCCTAAGGCTGAATTTATTGCACAAATTCAACAGTTCATGGAGCTTTGAGGTGCTTGGCTCTTCTCTCTGGCGACTTGGATGACAAAGAAGTGCCTACGCTGGTACCTGTGTTGTTTCCTTGCTTGCATGCAGTCGTATCCTCTCCTCAGGTTTGTTCCTAGTATTGTTACGATCAGACTTGTGCTGAATAACGTTTTTGGCATGTCAAGTCTCGTAAATGAAAATTTTAGTGATGAAGGCTCTTATGAAGCTCAGTTCTTTGTATTATGTTTTACTTTTTTACGTAGAGCTATGACAAATATATGCGAGGAAAAGCCCTTTCCATTGTTTATTCATGTATATCTGTTCTTGGAGCAATGAGTGGTGTGTACAAGGTACTTGTTTCTAATAGTTCTCGTTGTATACAGAAATTTTAAATGTGTTTTGCTTCAGCTACTTGCCTACTTCTGTTATCAGTTGACACATGTAACGTGTTTATATTCAGACAGAAACTACTAGTATGGTGACGCCTGTACTTAAGGTTTGGATGAATCAGTTTTCACTTATATTGGAACATCCTGTGCAACATGAGGATCCTGATGATTGGAGTTTAAGAATGGAGGTTCGTCTCATCCTGTGATTTCTGTATTTCTGTTTTCATCAAATGGCTGGCTGGGCTGATTTTGTGTCTGCTCTCATTAGGTCTTGAAGTGCTTGAATCAGTTTGTACAGAATTTCCCATTTCTCATCGAAAGTGAATTGATGGGTATTTTCTCTTGTGACACATTTCCCTTCTTTATTCAAATTTATGCATCTGAAGCATCATAATTGAAACATAATATTCATGCAGCTCTTATGAAGCCATTGTGGCATACATTTGAGTCGTCTCTACAAGTCTATCTTCGGTCGTCAATTGAAGGTGCTGAAGATTCATATGACGGACGATATGATTCAGATGGTGAAGAAAAGAGTCTTGACACTTTTGTCATCCAGGTAAAATACCATTTTCACTGGTAAAGGTTTGTTTTTCTTCAAGGTAATTCTAAGTCAATTTTGGATCAGATCTGGGACATTTGGGTCATAGATTGTGGCATTTTAGTGATTTTGAGGCCTAAATGTCACTGCTTTTTGCATATGTGTATCCTCTGTGCAGCTGTTTGAGTTTCTGTCAACAATCGTTAGCAGTAGAAGACTGGCAAAGGTTTGGCTGAAACCTTTTTAGGTTTTCCCTTCCTTTTGGTTGTATGTTGCTTTTTTTTAACCATATGTTTTTTTATCAGGTCGTTGCCAGTAATATCAGAGAATTGGTATATCAAACCGTCGCTTTCCTGCAGGTTACAGAACAACAGGTATGGACGAATCATGCATCTTCTGCCTACTCAAACATGATAGGATTAAGTGGTCATATTTGGCCTTTAAATCTCTAATGAAAGCATAAATCTGTCCCGAGGAAGCTTTATGCAGCTAGATAGCCTATATATATAATATATATATCTGCTGAGTCATTGTTTTGTTTTTCCGTAGCCTATTTTCCTTTGTTTAAAGTAATTGTTCTTGCGATCTCTACAAATAAAAGAGTATCAGAAGGCTTCTTCCTTTTACCATAGCTTTAAAACTTTCGTAACTTTTTTGTGTATATCCCTTATTTTCTTAGGAGTATTAATTGTTTCCAAAACATATGTTTATTTCATAGTTTAATGGTATCTCACTTTACCAAGTTTCAAACCGGTAGAACCTTTTCAGTTACGATTGTATCGCAGACTATTGGGAAAACACAACTGTTGCGGTGTCTATATATTATTGTTTACCATGCGGTGATTCCATCATGTGGTTTAAATACCGCAAATTTGCTGCTAATCTTTGAGAAGCTTTATTTAAAGTATCATCAGCTAGCTCATATACAATATCTGATATGATGTCTTGTAGCTGGCTATGTCATCCCTTTTTCTTTATATTAGGTCTCACAAAATCGTACCAAATCTTTTGTTGTTATTTGTGCTAGCTTTCTAATTTTTTGCTAGCAATAGTTTCATTGGTTTGCGGCTTATATGTCTAACATTGCATAAAAGACATGTCTTTATTCTCTATCTCACATGTTGCTTCTCTCTAGGTTCATACTTGGTCCATGGATGTAAACCAGTTTGTCGCCGATGAAGATGAGGGTAGCTACAGTTGTCGTATATCGGGTAAGCTGTCTCTCCCTTTTCTTAAGTCAAGTTTATATGCTTATGTTTAGTAATTGACAAGATTTAGAGGTCATATGCATATATTTATATTTAAAATTCATGAATGTGTAACTATACAATTACCTGCTACGCCACAGGAATACTTTTGTTGGAGGAAGTTGTCAATACCTTTGGTAGTGAAGGAATCAATGCCATTGTAGATGCCACTGGTAAACGGTTCCAAGAGTCCCAAGGCGAAAAGACAGCTGGTTCTCCGACCTGGTGGAGAGTAAGTGTACCTTTGTTCTTATATTTCTTGAAAGGTTTGTCAAGCCATTATTTCTCTGATGTATTAACCATCCCAATTCTGTGAATATATATTTATTTTTCTCACTGTTCATGTTTTCTTTTTAACTTCCATCATATTTTGATATTTTCCATTTGTTAGATAAGAGAAGCTGCTCTCTTTGCTTTGGCTTCTGTTGCCGATCAACTTGTTGAAGCTGAGGTTCGTGTTTTCCAGGGAAACTTAAATACGAAAAATTTACTTATGCTGATAAACATGTTATCCTTGATGTTATATCTTTTCAGGACTTGAGAACTGACCCTGCCAATTTAGCTAAGTTCATTGAGCAACTGATAATGGAAGATACTGGAATTGGTAGGTATTGTTAGATGTAGTGCTCCAACATATTTTGCTTATTTGGTATTCACATTGTGGTACATGACTGGAGCCTTTACTTAACAGGGTATCAAGAATGCCCTTTCCTTTATGCCCGCATATTTACAGCAGTTGCTAAGTTCTCCTCCGTGGTAATTTCTTCTTTCTCCTTAAATAACTATAGTTTGGAATATATTAATTGAATCCTTTTCATGTTTATCAGATCAACCCTGGAATTCTTGAGCACTTCCTCAATGCTGCTGTTAGAGCTATAAACATGGACATGTATGTTTCCTACCCTTCTGCTGTTAGTATTGTTATCTTCAGTGATTTTAACTTACTAGATAATGAACAGGCCTCCACCTGTAAAAGTAGGCGCATGTCGGGCACTTTTGCAGCTCCTACCTGATATGAACCGTTCGGTTATTCTGCCTCAAATCATGAATTTATTTTCATCTCTCACTGATCTTCTCCATCAGGTAAATTTTCTACTGATGAACTATTTAAATAATGCGCGAGTCTATTTTACTTTTGTGTCACTAGAGATTTTTGATTCTTTTGTTTAGGCGTCAGATGAAACTTTGACTTTGGTACTTGAAACTCTTCAACAAGCAATCAAAGCTGGTAAGTAAACATAATCTCACCTTGCAATAACTTTCAAAAAATCTGTTCGTGTTATAGTTCTTACCTTTCTAATTTTCTTTATCATTATAGGCCATGAAGCATCAACTTCAATAGAGTCTATTATCTCTCCGGTGATTCTTAATGTGTGGGTGGCACATGTTTCAGATCCTTTTATGAGTATTGATATTGTCGACGTCCTGGAGGTAAATCTCATTGTTAGAAATGAGATTTGCGTAGTTCTTTATATGTTAAATACAATGTCTGCTACTAATGTCTTGGCTATGATTGTCACACAGGCAATAAAGAATTCGCCTGGTTGCCTTCATCCACTGACATCAAGGATTTTGCCATTCATCGGACCAATTTTAAATAAGGTGTTGTGTAGAATTGTGATTTCTGACCTGTTTTTTCTCTGTTTAGTGCCTTCTCGTCCCTGGTTTGATTTTAAAAGACATCTCTGTGGTGATAATCAGCCACATCAGCAGCCTGAAGGACTAGCAAGTGGATCCTTGGATCTTTTAACTATGCTTCTAAAGGCAAGTCATACTAGCTGGATTGTGTAGTATGTAAATAATTCTGTTTGCTAAATGGGCAGTGTTTCTCGTGTTTTGCTGACTATTCTCTACTCATACACAGGGTGCCCCAGGTGATATAGTGAAAACTACATATGATTTTTGCTTTGATTCTGTGATTCGTATCATACTCCAAAGTGAAGACCATAGTGAACTACAGGTGATAAACTTTCTGCATCTAGTTTGCTACAGAGTTATCTATCTAAAAGGAATCACTCATCCCTAGCCTTTTAATTCGTCAGAATGCTACAGAATGTCTGGCAGCTTTTATATCTTGCGGAAGACGAGAGTTGCTCTCTTGGAGTGGTGATCCCGGTGTTACCATGAGAAGCTTGCTTGATGCAGCTTCTAGGTACAATCCTTCACTTCCCTTTTTCTTTGGTTTATTTCACGTCCATCAAAAGCTGAAGGCATACTGCTATGTGTTTTCTTTTTGCATTTAGTAGTATGTTGTACATATATCAATCTGTTGGCAAATGGCAATACTTACACATGTGATGAGAAAATTAGTGATGTATTTTGCATATACATCGGGGAAGCTATTAATCATAGAATATCTAGTCTAAGTCACCTGCAACTATTCTGTTCTTCAGAGTATTGTTTTGAATAAATACAGTGATATCTACGTTTCTTGGAATCATTTGTTATTCTTTTGAGAACCTGGGTTTGTTGGGTCTTTAATGTTTTTCAGTTGGTATCTGTTTAAGTGTACTGTCTTTCTTTGTAAAATCAATCTGGCAATGTTGGTGCAGGCTTCTCAACCCTGATCTGGAATGTTCTGGATCTCTATTTGCTGGGAAGTATATTCTGCAGCTTATCTTGCATCTTCCGTCAGAGATGGCACCCCATGTCCAGGATCTAGTTGCTGCTCTTGTAAGACGAATGCAGTCTGCTGAAATCTCGGGTTTCAGAAGCTCATTGCTCCTGATTTTTGCAAGATTGGTACTCTTCACCTTTCAGTATGATTGTTTTAATAGATTAATGGGATCTTCTCCTCTTGCAAAATGCTGTAACTGGAAACTTCTTTTTTTCATTAATTTTTGCAGGTCCATATGAGTTTTCCGAACGTGGATCAATTTATTAATCTGCTTGTTAGCGTACCTGCTGATGGGCATGAAAATTCCTTTGCTTATGTTATGACAGAATGGACCAAGCAACAAGGCAAGCATCTCTATTCCTGTTACCTAGTTGTTTAATAAGTGTTGTTCTAGCCATTTCAACTGATGCAAGCAAGCATCTATATTCAGGGGAGATACAAGGGGCATATCAAATCAAAGTCACGTCTTCAGCTCTGGCCTTGCTACTGTCCACTAGACATTCTGAATTCGCGAAGGTCAATGTCCCAGGCAATCCAATTCAGGTCTTACTTATGCTGTACTTTTCTATATTTCTTGTACAATCCAACAGAAATTCTCACAAGGGGCATTTTCCGTACTTTTACAAAATTCAATTTTCTCTCAAAGCCTAACATAATTTGATTATATTTCTTGCACAGTCCAATGGTGGCATAACCACTCGCTCAAAAGCTAGATCTGCTCCTCAACAGTGGACCATTATCCCTCTACCCATGAAGGCATGTTTTAGTTGGACCCCTTAGTCTAAATATTCTCAACGTACAAGCTTGCAAGCGTATGCTTGAGGGATAATACAGTTCAGCCTTGACTCAGTTTGATGGCCTTTACCGTTCCTTTCTTTCATTATTCTAGTGCATGCTTTCAGAAAATTACATTCTTGGTTCTCGCAGATACTGGCGTTACTAGCTGATACATTGATTGAAATTCAAGAGCAAGTTTTGGGTTGTGAAGATGAGGTGATTATGGTTTTCATATTTTCCTTTCCCGTCTTTGAGTTGAGTAGAACATGAGATGATTATTCTTCTTTTTTCCGGAGTAGCAGGAGAGTGAATGGGAAGAAGTCCATGAAGGAGACATTGAAACTGAGAAAGACTTGCTACGTGCAGCTGGTAGCTCACAATCCAGCAAACCCACATATGACCAACTTGAAGCAATGGCTCGAACTTTCGAGGTCTTTTTTTCTCTTTTACCTATATGGCCTTACCATTAAACTTTAATTCATCAGTGTTAACCATTGATTCAACAGAACCAAGATGACGAGGATGGTGATGATGACCTACATGCCACTGACCCTCTTAACGAGGTGAACTCTTGTGTACTACAAATGTTATGTATCTGCTCATAATTATTCTCCAAAGCTTGATATGTTTCACCAAGTCGCTTTCTCTCTGCAACAAACAGATTAATCTTGCAAGTTACTTGGCTGATTTTATGATGAAGTTTTCGAGTGGAGACCGGCCTTTGTTTGATAATCTTTGCCAGGTTTGGTTCCTTTCCTCCCTCCCTCCCTCCCTCTCTATATATATATATATAACCTAACAATATCTTCAAGTTGATATGAACCACTTGGCTTGTTATACAAAAAAATGTGTAGGGCTTAACACATGCGCAAAGAAAGGTGATCCAGACGGTACTAAACCGCTAGGTTTTTCGTCATAAATACAAAAATTATGATGTCTTGAGGTGTTGTTTTTTGGTCAATATATGGAATGATTCTGGGCGGATTAAAGAAGTGGAAGCATTTTTTTTTGGTAAGAGTGGGGCTTTTAGACAAAATATTCATATGGTATCTTTGCAATTTCTAAGAAAGAAAATGCTCCGATTAGTTCCATGGTTGTTGAGCCTGCAATAAATCCTCAGAGAAAATATCGTTAGTTCAAAAGTTCTCTTAAGTCGGTGGTCGAGAGAGAATATAAACATAGGCTTGGGCCGCACGAAATATTTGAAACCCTTGCCTGCGTTTAAAATTTTGGGGTTCCTACCTGAATTCGACATAAGCTTCCTACCCGGCGGGATAAGATGGGGTTTAAATTTTTCATTGAAACTTGAAATCATATCTAACCGATAGAAGGTCCGTTTTTGAAAGTTCACCAATTAAGATAAATAGGAATTAGGAAGAAAAAATATTCTTTATTTCACAATACAAAGGAAAGAACAAAAGAAAAGAGAGACAAACTTAAGACTTTTTTTATAAGCTATAATCTAAATCCAAGTAAGAAAACAATGGAACGAGTAGAAGTTGATCCGAAAACTTTCAGTGGTGGTAGGGTCTGAATTGGCGTAACCACCTAGCGAAACTGTCCATTGGTGACAGCTTCGGAACATCGGGCACCGGTTCTCCAACCACGACACGAAGTTTGAGTCCAACGCTGCAATCTACTGTCTTCGAGGTGATGAAATAGTGAACTCCTGGCTTGGTGAGTTTGACGAGATCGTGACCTGTCTTGTGCACTGATACGGGAGAAGTTTGATCGCAAGATATGAACTCAAGGTCACCGCTGATTTCTAATACATCGTTGTCTTCCTCGTCGTATTCGAAAAGAAGATTGTCTCCCACGTCAAAATGTTTCTCTTGGCTCCACTTGTAATAGAAGTCGGTATCTTCGGGAAGTTTCCATCCTTTGGAGTCACCAACTTTAAAGATCTTTCCAAAAGGAATGACATCGTTATCGGTCGGCGGTGGTGAAGGAATTGGACGTGAGAGGTCATGAGTGACAAGAATGTCAAGCCTTTGACCTAAGACGCATTGAGTAAGATTAGAGGTGATGAAATAGTATGGTCCTGGTTCGGTGATGGTCACGACATCGTGTCCGGTGTTGTAGACTGCTTTAGGTGAAGACGGTTCACAGAACTGGTACTCCAAAGCGCCTGAGACTTGAGTCACGTCATTGACGTTCGGATCGTAGTCAAACACTAGTGAATCGCCGACGTAGAAGTTCTTGGGTTCGGCCCACTCGTAATAGACGTAGTCTTTGGCCGACCATCCATCGGAGTCTCCGACTTTGTAGACGGTCGCGGTGCAGCAACAGAAGAGAACCGTGAAAGTTGTTATCAAGAGCATGAAGATCATGGAGTTGATCCTATTGGCTGTCATGATTGGAGGATGGTATACACGAACAGAGAAAAGATGAATCGATGAGAATCAAAAGGAAGAAAGATGAGGAGAGCTCAAAGTCGTTGAATGAGAGAAAGAGAGCGTTGATGAGTTTGTGAGAGAAAAAGAGAACACCATGGCTCCTTTATATAGAGTTTTAACAACACCGACTCCATCTCCGCGTAGGATTTCATTATTTCCTTTTTTCTTGATTAATCCTTTTGAAATATACATTCTAAATCAATCAGGAGAAGGATTTAATATTTATTTAGCCGACCCAAAAAAAAAGTACTATATTTAATTATTTTTTTGTAACCAAAATAACGATTTAAGAAACCTAATCTTTTTTCCTTTATACTCTTTTTTAATCGAAGTGTTATCCTATAATAAGTTTTTGATCTTTTTGTACTTCTAATATAATTTGATATCTAACTTTTTTTTTTTTTTTTGAAAAATCAGGGAATATTCTTTCCTATTTTTTCCCCACTTTTAGTTATATTCACGACAATCCAGATTATTAAATTATAAATTTGGTTGCGTGTCTTTTTGTTACGGTGAGTATTAAATTATTCGGTTCGGTTTGGTTCGGTTGATTTTGTTCCTAAATTTTCAAATCTTATTAGAACTAGGAAGTTTTCGATTCGGTTCTGTTTGATTCCAGTTCGAATTCAGTTTGAATGGAAAAACTAACCACTTGTGTATAAATTTTCAAATAATTTTGGGTATTTTCGGTTATATTTTTTTTAACGACTAATCAAGAATTTATTAAATAATGAAAGGGAAATACAAAGTGTTTATTATCCACGTTGGTGGTATATGATAACCATGCGATGAAAATTCACGGTTGATTATATTTTTTGCAAGCATATCCGCTGTTTGATTCCTTTCACGGTTAACATGAAGCAGTGAACATTCAGGACGCCTATGAATCCACCATCGAATATCCGTCAATGTGTTTCCAATGTCGATATTATTATAGCCACCATTAATTACTCTAACCAATTCTTGATTATCTCCTTAAAGGACATAAAAAAACCAATTGCTTCAGCTTATAAAATGGTAGACAGTTTCCTAAATTTTGCATGGCCGGAAAGTAGGTGCATGCCACAATGATCACGGAAAATCCATCCCACACCAATATCCTCTTTGTCTACTTGGAAAGAGCAATCAAAATTACACTTCACCCATCCTAGTGGTGGTGGTTCCCATTGCATGGAAGGTGGACCTTGTGTTGTAATAACCTCCTGCTGACTACAATTCACATCTACCCATTCGTCAAGATACTCCCGCGTATGATTTGCGTCTTTAAAAGTTTGGACCTTCCTCTTGTTGAAAAGGAACTCATTCTTGGATTTCCATAAAAACCAAACAGTAAACAGAGATAGGAGCCTTCACACCATTGGTAAAGACTTATTTTCTGCAAAGTTGATGATCGTTGAAACATTTGCGTCAAGATCATTTTAGAAGTTTCGCAGACCAGGAACATTAAAACATCGCCATACCGATTCAACATATTGACAACGAAACAAAAAAGTGGTTTATTGATTCTTCGTCGACACCACAACGTTCGCATGTTGGATCTAAAGGAATTTGTCTTGATATTAGCCTTTGTGACGTCGATAGAGAATTAGATAGACATTTCCAAAGGAAATGTTGTATCTTACGATTTTTGGATCTTAAGTTTTCATATCAGCTTCTTTAAAAACAAAGAGTTTTCCGGAGGAGTTATCGATTCATGGGAAAGGTCCTCATGAGTTGTGAACCAATATCCTGACTTAGCATCATATGATCCGCTCTTCCCATAAGGCCACTCATAAACATCATTGTGTCCATGTTGCGGCAAGACTAACGACCTCACCAACTGAACATCATGGGGAGTCAAGTACTGTTCTAGCTTATCAGCATCCCATTCACGAGATTTTTTTTTAAGAAATCAGAAACTCTCATGGGCATTGGTAACGTTGGGCAATTAAAATTTTCGTTGCGTGTTCATGAAAAGGAAAAATCCGTTTGGAGTAAAAAACATGATGGGCTTAATAGAACAATATATGATGAGCCCATTACTCAAATAGAAACTTGAAGTAACTCAATGAAGCAACAAAAAGTCGACATTCTACTTTTTCAGAGAATCCTTTCTTCCATCAATGGCGGTGATTAGTCCATCTACTCGTATTCCGCCGCCATTGAAACGGCCTTTTCTCCACCGAGCGACGTTCCCTCCGCTTCGTTTGGCCTCTAAGCTTGTAAAACCCCCTCCGAGCTCGACGATCGTCGCCGTCCGGTGCCAGAAACCTATTTCCGACGGTGTTAGCTCTATGGAATCAACGAATCATGTCTCTTCCGCTTCCTCTGTTTCATCGTCTATCGATTTCCTAACCTTGTGCCATCGTCTCAAGGTATGCATCGAACCATATGACTACGAAATCGGAATTATCAGCTTTTCATTGTCTGAGAGCGTGTCTGAGTTTTTGAAAACTGGAGTTGTGGATAGTTTATATTCATGGTGTGAATAAGGTGTGAATTTTTTTGTAGACAACGAAGAGAAAAGGGTGGATTAACCAAGGGATCAATGGATCTGAGTCAATTGCTGATCACATGTACCGTATGGCTCTAATGCCACTCATAGCTGCTGATCTTACTGGAGTTGACAGAGAAAGGTTTGTGTTTTCAGTTTTTCTGTTTAGATTACAAAGAAAGGCTGCTTAGTTATTACAATACATTCTGGTGTGTGCGTGTATACGTAAAGATTTGTCTAAGTATGTAGTAAACGGCTTGTAGAGCTCCGAGAAGGCTGATATGTGTACGTGCGCGATATTAAGCAAAACTAAGAAAGAATTGATTGACTGAATCTTAGACTTGTTGTGGACTTTAATCTGCCAAAGATTATTGAAGTCATAGACCCATAATTAATAGAGATGTGCTGTGCTCTAACAAGTGACAACTCTTTTTAGTCTCAAGTTGATTTTTATGCTGCAAGTTTTAGGTATGCTTGGAAATGTACGTTCACTTAAATGAAAGATACAATAGGAAGAACATCCATGAAAAAATGATTTTTTAAATGTGATTTAGCACTTGGCTTTTCCATCTTTAGGATAAATTACCCTGTCTTCTGACTGTGACGTATGGATTGTTTCTCCAACGTCTTTCTTTTTCTTGGTATCTTAAACAGATGTATTAAAATGGCGATTGTGCATGACATCGCTGAAGGTAAATGCTCATTTGATCGTTTTTCTCCAATGTAATATTCAGGTTATCTCCTTGTCTTTTCTGTCCACTATGACCTCTGATACTTTCTCCTAGTTAGTTAAATTTCTTCCAAAGATACATGGTTGTTTGGAGGATATAAACTTGTATGGTTTCAGATGCCCGAGTAGGGTACAATAAATATTTGTGCGATTGTCATTTTCTATGAAGACGACACTAAACGTGTGTTATGACTTATGAGCTGATAATGTTTGGTCTAGTTATGCTTTTCTTGTGCAACTTAAATCCTACTGCTTACTGGCTTCTGAACAGCTATCGTTGGAGATATTACCCCATCTGATGGTGTGCCTAAGGCAGAAAAGAGTAGGAGAGAGAAAGCAGCTTTAGAGGAGATGTGCAAAGTTCTAGGTGGAGGCCTGAGAGGTACATATGCCTTGGTCTTGTGACTCATCTGCTAAGTGTTTTGATTTCTAAAACACTGATTCATAAGTAAAATGTCAAACTTGTAGCTGAGGAGATCACAGAACTTTGGCTGGAGTATGAGAATAACGCTTCTGTAGAGGCAAATCTTGTAAAAGACTTTGATAAGGTAGTTAATTATGGGTTTTTGAGTTTGCAACCATCGATGGCGTTAATTCTTGTTAGCTGTTAATTGTTACAAGTTACTTACACAACGCATGTATACACTTTGGTTTACACTGACTTTTCTCTGTTGCGGACCTCAGGTTGAGATGATTCTCCAAGCGCTAGAATACGAAGCGGGTAAGTCTCAGTCTTAATCCTTTCTAACTTACTTGTGCTTACTGGTATATTCCTCTTCCATCTCAACAAAAATCTCACTTGACGGTTGAACATTGTGGCAGAGCACGGGAAAGTGCTTGACGAGTTTTTCATATCAACAGCAGGTATACACTCTGTCCTCGCTTGAACGTAAAGCCAAATCATCTGGTATCATCAAATAGTTTGCTTAAAATTCAAATGCAGGTAAGTTTCAAACGGAAATTGGAAAGAGCTGGGCGGCTGAGATCAAAGCTAGGAGAAAATGTCAATTGACAAAAAGAAAGAGATAGTAGTAATCCAGTTGCATCTTACCTTTCTATCTCCCTGAACCATCAACGGTAGAATCTACGGAACTAAGTAGAGTCCTCTTTAACCAAAAGGTGAAATTTTTAAATTTTGTTATGCGACAACGAACACGAAGGCATCAGTTTAAACTTGCCCTTTTGATTGCTAGGTTAAGCAGTACGAAACTCTTAGACATTGTGGTAAAAGAATGTATCTGAAACTCAGATATGACTGTTGTTGCTTAGAAAAGCGGATCAGAGTTTCTAATTATTGAAATTTTAACTGAGAGAGAGTTCTTCTTAATCTGATTTTGATGTTAGATCACAGAATCAAAAATGAGACATGGAATATTATCACATTCTCATAACACTTTTTGTAGTTACAATAAATGCACATTCTGGGGGCCCCACTTTAAAGCGTGTGTATGTCATTGTCAATGTCACGAGTAAGAAGAGAAGTCAACATAGCCACAGATTTTCGGAAAGATCTAACTGGAGACCCCAATATTTTGCCTTGTGTATGAATACATACACAGTTAGATTATGTGCGTCTGTATATATATTCGACCGACACAATTTTTGGGAGCATGATCCTCCAAATATTTGCCGAATTTTACGCTTAACTCTTATGTTTAGGTCAATTTTTAGTTTCTCTTGGGGCTGCAGATTGTAGAATTTATACATTTTAATCCTTTATTAACAAGTTCATTATATTATTTAGTGTATTTTACCTTTTGTTTTGGTTATTTGTTCTTTTTTTCTTTTTGTTCAAACTTTTGGTTATTTGTTCATTCAATTAATTTAAAATTGAAATAACACTAGATCCTTTTAAGTGATTTCAAGTATTTATTAAATATCATGTATTAAATTTCTTGAAGCACGATTTAAAAATATCATATCTATTAACCCTAATAAATTTAAATATAAAATCTAAACTTATTATTCGAATAAAGAAGAAATGTGTTTAAATTTAAACTCTATTAGGAATAACAACCTTAACTAACATGATCAAATGTTATGCAAATTGAATCGGATGGGTTTTGAAATCATTAACCATTGGACTTGCACCAAAGTCCCAACTCACACAACACAAAGTGTCTAAAGATGTAGAATGGCATATGGTGACAAATCAAATTTCAAATCTTTTAGCCATGACAAAAAAATGAAAGAAAGCTTTTAGCAACAAAAGGACAAATAAATAAACAAACTATATATGTAATTGGGTTTCACATAGCTAGCTTTTCTTCTTCTTCTTCTTTAACTGATTTGGACTATGGTCCCAAAGTTCTCAATGTCCCTTTCACAAAATTTAATATCCAACAATGAGTGAACCATTGTTTTCTGAATTTACATAATTTTTTAGCACTAATCATATACTATTTACCAGACTAATTGTAAATTAGAGATACTTTATTTCTTTCACTTGCATCAATCGTTTTTAATCTTTAGTTTATATATATAGCAAATTTGAACCAAAACGTTTTATTTTGAAACGAGAGTATTTCACTGGTGGTCGTCATATCATAATGTGTGGGTTATTTTATGTGCAAAATCAGTAAGAAATAAAAAAATAAGATTTATGTTGACCGTTGATTTGACGTTGCACTAAAGCATTCTTTTTTTCTCTTTATGATCACATACATAAAATAATAATTAAATTTGTCTTAACTTCCATATGAATTTTTCTTTTATCGTTTCGTTTGTTTGATACCACAATATTCTTTTTTTCAATTCATCATCCCTCCGACTTTAAATTCCTCTTCCAAAGAAACGCTTGATTTTTGAAAATCTCAGGAACCAAAATTTGTTTGCTGTGCAATCTCAATGTGTTAAAAAACAGAGAAGGTACTTAGCTAGGCTTTAATGGCTAACTATAGAGTTGGGTTTTGACTAGCTGAGAAATTTTGATATCAGGTTATTTCGGAATTTTGGAATCTTGTTTGGGAAGTGATCTGGGTTTAGCTCGAGGTGTTCATATCATGATCTGGGTCTCTGTTCTCTGCTTTCGTCTCCGAGCAATTTAGGGTTTTAATCTAAAGAGTGTTGTGGTGATGTATGGTTTTGGTTTGGTGAAGTTTGGTGTTTGGAGTTTACTGTCATACTCAATCTCTTTTGGAATTTAGGTGAAAACAAATGTTAAGATTTGGTCTTTTGATTTAGATGGCAACACCCATTCAGCCTCCTTTGGAGGAGGTCTCACCCTCTCCACCTATGGCGTCTCCTCCACCTTTGGCTTCGCCTTCACCATTGGAACCTTTGTCTCCTGATTATAATGTCATTTCTCCCACAGGAGAGCCCGTTGATGGCGGCAATTCATCGGAGATCCTAGACCCTCCAGCTCAGTCTACTCCTCCTCCGTTATCATCCCCACCACTAGAACCTTCACCATCACCACCACCACCACCAACTGGAGCTCCTCCTCCTACTCCTACATCAAACCCACCACCACCACCACCTGATAGTCCTCCTCCTCCACTACATGATCAGCCACCCATTTCACCACCATCAAGACCATCAGTTCCGCCACCGGAAAGCTCTCCTTCACTTCCTCCACCTGAACCACCAAGAAATCCACCTCCTCCACCTACACTAGACCCACCGTTATATTCACCTCCACCTCCGCCATCAGTTCGTCCTCCTCGTCCATCACCCTCCCCACCAGCCTCACCACCTCCACCTCCACATCATTCAGAACCTCCTACTCACCCACCTCCACATGATTCAGAACCTCTTACTCATCCACCTCCTCCTCCACATGCTTCAGGACATCCTGTGCAGCCTCCTCCTCTGGTTTCTAAACCTCCTACTCATGCACCTCCTCCTCCAAGGGATTCAGAATTTCCCAAGAAATTTCCTCCTCCTCCACCAGAGAAAACTTCCCCACATCCGAAGCCATCTCCAGCTCCCTTACCTTCTAATTCATCTTCATCGCCCTCACCACCATCAGTTGTACCCCCACATTCACCTCCTCAAAACGTTGTACCAGGTTCAGATAATCCATCTCGAAACAACTCTACTCCTACTGTGTCAGATAATTCCAGCGATTCGGGTATTGGTACAGCGGCTGTCGTGGGTGTAAGTATTGGGCTGGTCCTTGTGCTGCTTAGTCTTATTGGAGTTGTTGTTTGGTGCTTGAAGAGACGAAAAAAGAGGCTTTCTGCTAGCGGAGGTGGCTATGTTATGCCATCTCCTTTGGATCCCTCCCCAAGATCAGGTATATTTTACAGCTAAAACCTTAATCTTCAGTTTCATTAGAGATGATTCTTACATCTGCTTAAGCGATCATGGAAGAAAATGTCTCCGTATATGTATCGACGGTTCAAATTGTACACACGGAATCTTGCTTTTAACTATGAGTTTATGGTTATTCAGAGATTAAGATACTCTGTGTTAATGAGTTCAGTTCACAGTTATGGATATTGCTATGCATACTTGTTTATTAGCATTTATAGAATTTCAACCCCATACCTCTGTTGTGCAGATTCAGGGCTTTCGAAGACACACTCGTCTGCGCCTCTAGTGGGAAATCGTTCTAGCAATCGAACATTTTTTTCACAAACAGAACCTGGCGGCTTTGGTCAATCGAAGGAAATGTTCTCATATGAAGATCTTGCTAAAGCAACAAATGGATTCTCGGATGAAAATTTATTGGGTGAAGGAGGGTTTGGTTGTGTATATAAAGGGGTTTTACCAGATGGTAAAGTGGTCGCTGTGAAACAATTAAAAATAGGTGGTGGACAAGGAGACCGAGAGTTCAAAGCCGAAGTTGAGACCATAAGCAGAGTACATCACCGGCATTTGCTTTCTTTGGTTGGATACTGCATTTCCGAGAACCGGAGATTACTCATTTATGATTATGTCCCTAACAACAATCTTTACTTCCACCTTCATGGTACGCGAGAGATTTTAAGACACAGATTCACAAAGACAAACTATTTTTACTCATAGTATATATTATATGCTTCTTGTGGTCAGCTTCAGGAACTCCGGGTCTGGATTGGGCAACACGGGTTAAAATTGCTGCTGGTGCGGCCCGTGGACTAGCTTATCTCCATGAAGACTGTAGGTTGCTGCAACTCTTCCAAAATATTTTGGAAAAAATATCCGAATCAGATTGTCCTTAATTTTATTTTTATGGTTCTTTGGGACTTATTTATTTGAATGATTTTGATGGTAAAATTGGACAGGCCATCCTCGTATCATACACAGGGACATCAAATCATCTAACATTCTTTTAGAGAATAACTTTCACCCTCTGGTATGAATCCATCTGCTCTTCTGAATTTGCTGGGCTGCTGATAATTAGGATCATGAGTTTTAAGTTTTAACAGTAAATAATCTCTGATTGTGTAGGTTTCTGACTTTGGCCTTGCAAAGCTAGCTCTCGACTCTAACACACACATTACAACTCGGGTTATGGGAACATTCGGGTAAGGTTCGGGTGGAGCTACCATATAACATCTCAAGGACCTATCTGTATATGTTTCAAATCATGCATCTAAATACATTGTTTGGTAAAATATTTTCAGCTACATGGCTCCTGAATATGCATCAAGTGGCAAATTAACTGAGAAATCAGATGTCTTCTCATTCGGAGTTGTTCTACTTGAGTTAGTTACTGGACGTAAGCCCGTGGATACATCACAACCTTTGGGAGATGAGAGCCTTGTTGAATGGGTACGGCTTAAACGAAACACTCAAACATTTGAGAATGGATCTTTCTTCAGTCCAATATTTGCGTTGAATATTTCAGGCCCGTCCTTTGCTTAGTCATGCCATAGAAACCGAACAGTTTAAAGATCTAGCAGATCCCAGGCTGGGAGGAAACTACGTTGACGCTGAAATGTTTAGAATGATTGAAGCAGCGGCAGCTTGTATTCGCCATTCAGCTGCTAAAAGACCTCGAATGAGTCAAGTACAAACATTTTCTTCTTCAAAAACCTCCACTTTTGATATACTATCCAGATCGAGTTTCACATAACAAGCTCTTAATTACTTCTGGCAGATTGTGAGAGCTTTCGACACTCTAGCTGAGGAAGACCTCACCAACGGGATGAGACTAGGTGAAAGCGAGATCATCAACTCAGCTCAGCAGTCTGCAGAAATCAGATTGTTTAGAAGAATGGCTTTTGGCAGCCAGAATTACAGTACAGATTTTTTCTCTCACGATATATACGATAGCAAAGACGAAAACGTATAGATATCTCAGAAACAAAACTCATTAGAGAGTTGGTTTATCCCAGAAAGAGATCTCAAAACAAGAACCTTTCTTGATTAAAAGTTTCCAACTTCAAATTTAGATCCTCTGTTTCCATCTTCCCGCAAACTACTGAAGAAACAAAAGGAGTAATTTCGTCGCAAAACAGATCTCAATGCATAAACATTTTCGATTACAGGAAAAGTTTCGGACTTTAAAGTTAAGATCCGAATCTGTGGAAGAACCAAAAAGATGAGAATAGGACATAACGAGTGAAAAAGAAGGTTTTCATTTTCACCTCTGTATCTAATATGAGTTTCTTTTTTGTGATGTAACTACTTGTTATCATGTCCTCTCAATGTTATGCTAATTATATAAGTCATCTATGTATCTGCATCTATTTTGCTTTTTGTGTGTCACATGACACATCTGATCAATTAACTATATTTGCTCACTACAAGATGAGAAAAGACTGAATCATCCTTGTATGAACCACCTTCATGTTTAGGAGGGAATAGTATTAGAGGGAACAAGGATTTAAACATCTACAGTTCTTTTGACATCCAAGATTCCTAAATATGCCGGTAAGTATGTCTCATCCCCCATGTGATATATACACACATTCTTGACTATATATTATCTCTCTTGTAACATTGTAGTTTTGTGCATCTCAGAGTAATGAAAGAAGATTGTGGTGCATTTGCAGCAGATTGTGTTGTCCTGTCTTGCTGTTGCCAATGCCTTGTGTTACAAGTAACTGGTTTCGTCTTGTTCAAGATCCCTCTTAAACTTGCCAAGAAGGTGAAGAAGGTTGTGAAGAGAAGAAGATGTGGAAGTACTTTGCAACCAACAATGGAGGAGGATGTCAAAGAGGAGGAGCATTGGTGTGGAAATGGGTTTGCCTTTGATGAAGGATCATCATCAAGATTTGATTGCATTGAAGATATTGAAGGAATGTTGCAGGAACTGTCGATGAACAAAGAGTTCGTGTTTGGAAGCTTCTGGCGCAACAAAGACTCTTCTGATATTCTCGATTTCAAATAGCAACTAAACAGAGATCATACTCATTTCCTTTGCTTTATCGCATTCACATATTATGTTATAGAGAAAAGAATCCAGAAAAAGGAAGCATAAGGAAGTCAGATTTAAAGTCTCTTTCTCACAAGACAAGAAAAAAGAGTAAGGTAAAGAAGACAAAGCTTGCAATATTGTAAAACTTTCATTGCCCTTTAACGGATGTACAATCTTCCTCTGTTTTCTAGTATAATCAGATGGATTTGTCACACACAAACTCTGTAAAACCTGTTTTGTTTCTACCGGTCAAGGCCGCTATAATCAGAATATACAGATTATGCTAAGACAAAATCAGTTACGAAGCCTCTGTGTGTGTGTCTTCATAGTTTAACTGCTTCTATTTACATCCTACAAAGTTACTAAAACCCGAATAAACTGAGAGGAAATCAATTCTCAGTTGTCAAGATTCCGGATGATGAGATCTCATGACCGATCTCTTTATGGCTTCTATTCTAGCTGTGAAACCAACCAATGTAGGCCTTACTGATGCCTGTCTCACCATTTCTAACTCTCCATGGTTGTTGCACTGATCTTCGTATTTAAGCAGTTGTATGATCCCATGGGACATTGGAAAAAACTGCATCTGAATAGCAGAGAAGATGAAGTAAGGCGTCATTGTGGATAGCACCACAAAGAGTGTGGTGATCCAGTAAGCAGGCGCAGGCGCGAGAGTTTCAAGAAAGACCATGTAGGCATCTGTAGACACACTAGGCGGAAGGGATCCGTACACTATCAGGAAAAGGTACCACATAGCCACTGATCCCCAAACGACGAGATGTTGAATCACTGTGAAGTAACTGATTGTCAGTACCATCTGCAGACTCACAACCCACACCACACATGTGTACATCGTTCCTCCTAGAATATCTCTCCCTGCGGTTTTCCCTTCGTGGTTGAAAGCTTGAGATTCAAGAGATGTTTTGCAGAGGAAGAAAATGATTATTGCGCTGCAGAAGCCATGGAACATCCAGCTGAGTATCCGGCGCCAACGAAAGAGGAGATTTTGTACACCTTCTTGGTACAATACGGGGAACTGTGACAGCAAACAAGCAAGACTTTGGTTGAGAAATTTACTAGAGCAGTGAAAAGATTAAGCAGATATTTGATTTGAATGATCATTTACCTTGAGACAAAACCGTGCAGATACATCCTGGTCGAAGATGCCCAAACAAATTACAGGAAGAGACGAGAAGAGGACGCTATAGAGAGATAAATACCAGTCATTGTAAGCAGGTGTCGCTGAGAATGATGTGTACGCTTCATATAAGAAGAGAGTGAAACCAAATGTGATGTTCTTGTAGAAGAAGTAGCATATCTGCATAGAAGTACACACAGATATTAAGATAACTAGTCATCAGCTCAAAGGATAGGCAGACAAAAGGTCAACGTCAATCAAATGTTGCGGATTATACTATATACCATTTTGGAGATCCGCCTGTAACACCAGTGTCCATGGACGAGTAACAAGCGCTCCAGATATCTGAATTGAGCAATGGCAATATCGCTGGACATTACAGCCTGCATTCCTTCCACACCACTAATCCCAACTCCTATATCCGCTTCTTGTAGCATTCCAACATCATTTGCTCCATCACCAATAGCCAGTGTCGTCTGACCGCTTCGAGTTTTAACTAGTCTTGTCACCTGTGCAGTATGATTCGTAAAGAAAACGCTAGGCAGCCACAAAGCCTATGCTAGTTTAATGGAAGATTAAGCAATAACAGACCAGTGCTTTCTGTTTTGGTGATGAACGGCAGCAAATCACTGAGGCACAACCAATAGCCAGCTCAAGAAAGATGTCTTTCATATCACCCTCCAAGGCATAAGCAAGTGACTTCCCATCAATGATTAAAGCAAATGCATCGAAGTTTCCGCCAGATGTTTTTAGCTGAGCCTTTCCATTAGTTATCTGACGCAGTACATTTCCCTTCGAAGCCTGCAAGAAAATACCCACATGGATTCGTTAAGTTACGTAATCACTAGTTATATTATTCCCTCCCCAGAAATGGTATTACCTCTGCAATGACATCTTTTTCTCCGGATTTTTCCAATTGCTGGATTTCGGGGGTCTCCAAATTGATTATGATCTGCTTCATGTCTCGTCTCAGCAAACTACATGCGAAGCTGTGAAAGATGTACAAATACGAGTTCAGAGAGTAGGTACCAATTTATACAGAAGGCTCAAGAGTATCAGGTTGTGCCCAGACAATCATTTACCCAATATTGATAGCAGTCTCCATCTTGTCTCCAGTCAAAACCCAAATCTTTATTCCTGCTTGAGCAAGCTTATCAATGCAATCAGGGACCTGGAAGAAAGGCGAGTGAGAGAATGGAGAAAAGGAAATTCCCTTTTCTTGTTCAACTTGGGAAGTTCGTCAATCTATGATGTGGTTGTGTATCATAGCAGCTTACCCCATTTTGGAGTTTATCCTCAACAGCAGTAGCTCCAAGAAGAATCAAATCTTTCTCAATCTTCTCTGTGACTTCATCTATCAGTGCTTCTCGATCAGCACTAACCGAATTCTTGGCTTCGCTGATTCTCTCAGTGAACACCTCGTATTCTTTCTCATCGAGTTCACGATAGGCAAGTATCAAAGTTCTCAAACCAGCATCAGCATACTCATTCACATGGTCCCGAGTTTCCTGTTCATACTTTCTACCGTTTTCAGAAAGTCTTTCAAACATGACACTGTACAATAAAATAAGTTGAAGTTATGTTCAGAAAGAGATTTATATATGAGTTTCTATAGTCAGGATCGCATACCTGTCTGCCCCTTTACAAAGTAGAAGGAGTTTGCCATCTTCATCCCGCACTATTACTGACATCCTTTTCCTTGAGCTATTAAATTCAAGAACGTTCATGATTTTATACAGCCTGCAAAGGGAAACACATTCACTAGAGTAAGCAACCGAAAGAAGCTTTTGATAGCATACAATAAAGAAAGAAGATGGACAAACCTTTCAACTTGTCCGCCGTTCACCGGGTCTAGCTCTCTAACGGATATTGAAGTTTGAGTTCGAACAAAAAATTCAAACCCAAGCTCCCTTGCTGCAATAACAAATGCTGCCTCATCCGGTGATTCAGCCTCGTAGGAGATTTTTCCTGTATCTTCATCCACCTCGGGTATGACTGTATGACATACTGCCAGTAAACGAAGGAATTTCTGAATGACATCAGCATGCGTCTGCGTGACCCAGTTTCCACCCATTATCCTTTCATCTCTAAAGTTGAAACCTTTCACTGCCGGTTCTGCAGCAGCAGTATCCTCGCTAATACTTCCATTTCTCTGATTCAGTAAAGCAGAGCCTTTTCTCTTATCCATAGCCATCTCCACCTCTGTAACACCACGGCCATAGGCTGTCCCAGCAATAGAGCACTTGATGAACTCCATGGAGTTACACGTCAATGTTCCCGTTTTGTCTGAAAGAATTGTACCCACTTGCCCAAGCTCTTCATTCAGATTAGAAGTACGTGCATGCGCTGGTTTGTCAGTTTCCTCATAATACATATGGATATCCTGATTGATGAAGATGCTCTGAAGAACTTTAACAATCTCTATTGACACGTACAAGGATATAGGAATGAAATAACTGTTTAGCATTAGCGCCGATAGAAAGTGATAGAATGCAGCCATAGGCGCCCTCCTTGGGTCAAAGAAGATTCTTGAATCATCCGGTTTCAGATACCATCTTTTCATGATGCCATTCTGGAAATCTTCTCTTGTGGATATTCCAAACAAAACCGAACCAAAAAATGCCAATGAAACTACCATAAGGAACATCAGGTATATAATCTTATCCATCTTCCTCTCTATCATGCTTCTCTTTGACGGAGGCGCTGTTGAATTCTGGACAACCTTTGTATCAGGACCCGTGAAGATAACAACCCCATAGATGAAGTCTGTATTCCTGAGTTTTGAACCCCTTAGAAGAAGCTGTTGTGGTGAGAGAGGATACTTAGCTCCGTTAAACTCCATTGTACCGACAAAAGAATACAAGTTAGCATTAGGATCCTCGCACTTGATAAAAGCTTCAAAATCCCTGAAGTGAAGCTCTTCACGCAATGACGAAGTTATTTCTAGTCCTTGTTTGAGTTTCAGATTTGTTTCCCCGTCAAGGTTCATTGTCTCTACATAGCAAACAGCATCCTCGTAGCTAGAAGAAAGCAGGACAAGGTCTGCCGGAAAGAACTCATTTTTCTCTACTCTCAATATATCCCCAACTCTTAGTGTCTTCCATTCCTTAAGATCGAAATTTCCATTCCCTTGGTGCACGCTAACTTTTCTGTTATTCACCTCAATATCCTAAAAGCACGAGAATTTCCACATAAGAGAAGTTTTGGATCTGCAAGTGGAATAGAGTGAACCAAACTAATGTAGAAGTAAGGCAGGTGTTCAACAATGTTCCAATTCGAGTAATGTAGCTTAATACAACCTAGAACTACGGATTCAGAACATGTAAGACAGAGAGTATCCTATGAAGACCATCTAACTGAACGCGACAAGATGAATCAAAGTACCTGCTGTTTCCGGCGCCAATCTTCTACACCTTCTTTAAACATAGTAGCAAGAATGACGAAAGTCAGCGGAACAATGGCGCTGACAGCCGTATAAGGCGCAAGAGGAGTGAAAGACAAGATCCCAACGACAAGGAAGTAGAAATTGGCGACTCTCCTGAACTGTTCAAAGAGTGACTTAGGGAGGAATGTGGCGAGCGTGTACTTGGTGGTCCTCACGTAGTTATCACAGTAATTTCTCGAAACAGCTTCAGGGGAATCAGGTTGGTTGCAAAAAACCACACGAGAGAAACCAGTTCGTCCGATACGTGAATGATCTGGCTTGAAACAAGCTTTAGCAGATGATGTAATTGTGAAAAGCTTGCTTAATTGTAGTTTCCTTCTGCGTCTCCTTTCACCTCCTGCCATTGTCGCTCAATCTCACACCTAAGGATAGATCATAGATCTAGAGACTGTGTTATAATCAGAGCTTCAGAAACCTCTAAAACCCTGAAATTTATATTAAACGAGAAAGAAAGTCTGCATTTTTGTTGTTTCTCCAAAGCATAAGCTTCGATTTTTCTCAGTAAAAACGGCGATTGATTTGTGAAACCGACGAAGACATTTGAAAACGAAGATGCCCAGAAAGCGAAATTGCTGAAAATCGAATGGAAATGGAAAAGAGATGAGAGACAATACCGATTTGGCAGAGCTCCGAGAAAAGCAGAGGAGACGACTGTGACTGGGTTATCTCCGACCACCGTTCACCTCTGATTTTCCGAGAAAACGAGAGGATTTTCTCGGAAAATCTGGTGAGAAAACGAGGGAATCGAGTGGATTTAGAGCATTAGATTGTGAGAGATAAAGGGAAGAAATCTGAGGTAAGAAGGGAAGAGAATCTAAATGGTTTTAAAATTTGTAATCTTCTTAACAAGGAAACATTGGGTTTTAATGTAATGAACCAAAAGTCTTGGGGGGGGTTTTAATGCAATGAACCATAAATTTTAGAAAATTAGAGTTTCAACATTTATTAGACTTTTTGAATTTCTGATTGGCTTGACTTTTCGAAACTAGATATTTCGAATTTCTCCGCACTTCCGAACAAAGACGACGACTAACAAAAAATTGGCGAGTAAAAAATCATAGAATCAAAAAAAGAAAATGAAAATTCTCGATAATAAGTATATTTATGTCCAGTTAAATTCGAGTCGATGAGTTTTAAAGATCATGCTAAGAACGTTTGAAAATAAAGTTGAGAAAAAAATAGTTAGTGTCTTTTTCAGGACGAAGACAAGAACTATTTTCAAAAATGATTATTTTCGGAAAATAATGAAAAACAAGACCAATTAGAATTAAAAACTGTTTAACAAAAACAAAAGAGATAAAAAATTGATTAGTGTTTAACCTTTTGTGGACAATACATTCTCAAAATGTCGAGAAGGTTAAACACAAATGCATGTCAAAAATATATCGACTGAAAAGATTCTGACCGTCGATTTAAATCAGATTTTGGTTCTGAGCCCAAAAAAAAAAATGGAAGTCCGGAAAAGAAGAAGAAGAAAAAGAAGAAGAGATAAGTTTCGGAAGAGAAGTTTTTATGTTGTCGAATCGATCTTCTTTTTTTCCCATTTGATCTGATGAAGAAGATCTTTATTTGAGATTTCCTTTTCCTTGAGAGTTTTGCATGTCAGATTACATCTATAAAATAAAAGCTCTTCGTCCTAGAATGTGAATTCTCTGCCCCCATGAAGTGATAGAGTGCATCCTGGAGAGACTTGCAAGTGAAATCTCTGGGGAGATTCAAGGCTATACCGAAACAATGGAGATCAACGATCGAATCATGATTCTTCCAAGAGAGATAGTTGAAGCATCGTCAGCAATCAGGTGATTCAGATGTTGTCTTGGTGTCCGCCTCACAGTGACCTGGACATAGAGTCGCCTTGGGTTCTTCATCATCATCATCGGTCGACGTCCAAAACCACCTTCAAGTAAGAGACAAACCCGATCGAGTCAACAACATCTACCAGAGATATTCATCTTCTTATTGACAACTTTATAGATATCCTCTAAACTACAAGGCAATTGTCTCTCAATTGGACAAACTTACCTATGAAGATTCGAGGTCTCTTTGTAAGTTGCTCCAACTGAGAGACAATTGCCTTGTAGTTTGGAGGATATCTATAAAGTTGTCACCAAGAAGATGACAATCTCTCGTAGATGTTCTTGACTCGATCTGGTTTGTTCTATAATATGGTGATCACACATCCACCTCTTTACTCTATTTGAGGATTTTGGGTCTTTGGTTCTGAGATTTGTATTTAGGGTCTTGTCTTCGTTTGAGCAGAAGGATTTCTTACGAATGATATAATACCTTACATGATTGTATCAAATTATTAGTGTATAGTTCATCCATTATTTGAAGTTTTTCTTATTGATGTCTGTCTTTTTTTGGATTCACAAACTTTATTCGGTTTTGTCAGTTAGAAAAATTTCAGGTTGTTAGCTGTTATTATTAGCTTAAAGTAGTTTTCTATAATGTTTCAGCTAATCGGATCAAATGTTTTATTAGAACACGTTAGATAGAAACTTGGATTTATTAAGAGCTGTTCCAAAATACTCGGTGTAAAGAGGCGGGTTTCTTCTATGCTGAAATTCAAGAAAAGTTATAATTGGTTGAAATCACTTTTCTAGACGTATTGCTCCACGGTCACGTGACATTTGAGGTCTAATACTTTAGATAAAGCTCGTGGAGTATTTCTTATTGTACACATTTTCACAATAACAACCAAATTTTATTAGACAGCCAAAAGGATACACAATTTTGAGGATGCGTATGCGACTGGAGACTTAGTAGTGATGAGAATAGTTTATTTTGTTTGGTAGATTGTTCTTTTGGATGGAGACCGTAAGAATAGAAATATTTCTATTTTTATATGACCTATGTGTCTATTGGTTTAATTATAACGT